>JBBBVU010000003.1:7330656-7346900 GCA_037177055.1 Atherinosoma microstoma
TATACATGTATATATATTTTATTTTTTTCTATTTGTTTTGAGAGAAGAATTATACAAGAGAAATGTAGTAAATATCACACACTCAAAGATTTGCAAGTATCTCTGAGGACATTACTCAATTATTTCAGTGCACATAAAGTTTTGCTTTTCACGGGGGACTTTTCAGTTTTCTGTCTTTATTTATTGTTTGTTGGTAAGAATACATGATGTTAGTTGTCTAAGAATGATTGGAGATGCAGTGATGGTAAAAATTATACAAATGTTACATAATTATAGGCTGATTTGTTTTACACAGAATCTTGTTTTCAGTAGGAAGATACAGTTTTATTCATAAAGTGACAGTTCCCATCAGAAATTGAGCAACTCAGGGCGACAGTGAGATCCTCTCAAAGAATAACTTGACATCTTACTTGTCAGGTTTAGATAAATGACAGCTTATTACAGTGAGAGAAATGGTGTATAGTAACATGTAGAATAATGCTGATATGATCCAGATGTTCAGACTGAACAATGTGAGTTCCTGTCTCGTTGCTTGAGGTGATTTTTGATGTTTAAAGCGCTGTGGTTGAAGGCTCTGCATGCTTTCCGCATGTGCTCATCTGTTTTGATTGTGCAGCAGTTTCATAAGCTTCACCTTACAGTTGTTACAAGCATCTCTGCGAATGTGACCTCGAACCCGCAGTCAGCAAAGCAAGAATGTTGTTATGCTCTGCTCACTCATACAGATAAACACATCCTGAAGGTGTTTTCTGTACAGGCAGGTACCAGGGTGCCGCCTGGATCAGGGGCCTCATTGCTGAAACTCTGCCCCAGCTATGCACCTGCTCACTGGGTACTGACCTGAACTCTACGTCTGCAAGGTAGCAGAAAGTTGAGACTGCATGGACCATGCACATTAATACTGTTTTAAAATTCTTCACTAGTTGAATATTTTTCTCTGTCTGCATGAACTTGGTATGCATACATACATATGGGTGCTTCACTCCTGTGACATTATTTTACCATTAGGTTGAGTTCCAGAGGAATGAATGAAAAAAAAAGCCCTAACCTTGTTTAGGAATTTCTGGCATTCCTCATGAGTGTTTGTTTGGCCACAAACTCTTATAAGGAGGAAAGGGTGAACGGTGGGAGGGGGCTGGTCCAAGGGCCTCTGTGACACTGGGCACCTTTGTATGGAGAAGAGTGAGGTGAAGCCGGCACATTGGCTTCAAATATTTCTTAATTATGGTACTAACCGAAAAACCCAGAGGAAAGAAGCTGAGAACCGGTGGAAGGAAAAACTCAGAAATATGAAAAGAAACAACATGAAATGATCAAAGAGAAATCTAAAACCAGAGGGATATACTAACGGGGATCTGGCGCACTCTGCAAGTTAAGACCTGGTGTGAAACAAGAGCGGACATAACTCAACAAAATACACAAGTGGGGAAAAGCTAAACACAATAGGAAGCTGAAGATCAATAACTAACTGAAATTTAAGTAGAAAACAAAACACAGTATGAAAAAGCAACTAAAAAACAAAAACATGGATCAGAACAGTTTATGTACACGTTAGATCTACCCATGGTTCAACAGTTACACGTTTTGATCATCATAAATCGGGACTCCCATCACTGGCTTCCACTTTAAATCGTGTCCTCCTGCTATCTTTGCAGCAAAATGCATTTTTATGAATATTTTGAATTAAGCGTTGAAGAAAATAAAACTGCAGCATCACTTTGAAGACTTTTATTCATCATCAGCTATTCTGTCTGCTTAACCTGAGTTTTCATTCTTCACATTTTCACTTATTTAATGAGGATGATTTCCAAATCACCTGTTAAATACATCATTCAGTAAGTATGAGCCTCCTTTTCTGTGATGTTTGGTATCCACAACCACTAATTCTGTACTTTTTTCCCTGTTTGTTTCCCTCTACTTTGCTACCCTGCATTAGAAAAAAGCGGGTATAGAAAATGAATAGATGTTTCCTTCTAAACTGAAAGATGGCAGCACAAATATGGCCATGCTCACTTGCTGAAGTAGCCTATAGTAAAACAGGGGAAAGGGATAAAGATGATTAGACTCAAGATTTTGCTCAAAAAAGTCTGAAGCACTACATGAAAGAGGCAGAGATATGGAGGATTAAGATTAAAACAGAAGGAAGAGATAATGCAGTTTCTTAATGTTTAAGCAATAAGATGGCAGGAGGGCTCAGTGTGGGGGGGTGGTTAGAGGGAGAGGAGTTATTAAATCTTGTTGAGGATTAGAGGGTTGGCAGCAAGAGGTTGTAAAACTCCAAGGTATACGGACAAAGATGAAATGTATCAGAGAGGAGGAAAAAGACTGATAGCTCAGGTAGTAACAGAAGAGATGGAGATGAAAGGATCGAATTTGGAGGATTAAAGGAGGAGGAAGACGAGAACTTGCAAAAACATAAAGTTATGAATAGAGGAGAATAAATAAATAAAAAGTTGGAAGAAGAATAGCTGGGAGTAATGAAGTTGGAGTTTGATGTCCTCCACTCGTCTTTTGTTCCAATAAATCTGCCAGGAAGTTCAAATGAGATTTTTCAGGTCCCTCACAAGTGGACGGCCACCTTTTCACCTCTTCCTTCTATAAACATAATAAAACTACTTAATCCCTCGACCAGGAGCGGGACACCCTTTATTCTCCACGGAGATTAAGGTCAAAGAAAGCATGTGAGGCATTCAGAGGCTCGGGTTTTTACGAAGCAGGTCAAGAGTGTGTACAGTGTGATTGTAAGAGGAGCAGCCGGCAGCTCCCTCAGAGCCTGCAGCAGCGGCATGTTCGCTTACAGCTGATGCTGAATGTCTGCAGCCCGGACATGTCTGGAGTCCAAGTTGCCTCACAAGTGGGGATGTATTTTTTAATCTTTAACCCTCTGATGCATGAATTTTTATGAAACATATTTTTCCACATACAATATTTTACTTGTACGGTGATGCTTTTTAAAATTTGTAATCTTTTTTTCAAACTTTTTATTTAATCTATTTTTATTCTTTAGAAATATTAATGAAATAATATATGATATATCTGTTCTATAAAAATATAGCTGTATCGTTTTTCCTATTTGTTCTACAGTGAGTGACAGTACTGGATGGCTCAGTAATGTCCACGACAATTTATTAAAACTAAAAGTTTAAGAAATTTGAAAAAAAAAAAAAAAGGATGTTTGATTCCCTCTCAGCAGCAGGACATGAAAGTCAGGAGACAATAAACCAGACCAAGAAGCCAGAATCAGTTTTTCCTTCTTTTCTTTCGATTCATGAAATGTTAGAAACCAACTTTTTAGTTTTTACAAAGTCAATTTTAGACATTTTATCAAACACCCTCTTCCTTCACAAACATCGGAAGCTCTACACAAAGAGTTGACGTTTCAGAGAAAAAAACAACCTATTTCAGGATTTCTGGGTTAGAGGATGTGTGTTTTGGGGTCATTGTGATGCAATCTCTTTATCTGACTCTGCCACTCAGCTTGATGCTTCATATGTCTGACGTTTCTCCGTTCTTCTTTCTGGATTCGGGGTTGAATATTTGCACAGTTATTCTCTGCACCACTATCAATTCATCTCCCTCATATCTATAATTTCACTTCACATTAACAACAACACTGAAACAATAAAAACTGAGACATGTTCAGGCAGTTATTAACTGCATTTTATACTGCGACGAGTCTCAACCATGGCAGAAAAGTTGAATGTTGTGTTAGCTGCTGTGCAACAGGATGACAAAATAAAGATGTTTCAGATGATAATCATGGAGGCGTCTGCAAACATGTGGTTGACACCTGCAGCTTCTCCACTAGATGTCAATACATTCTCTAACCCTCCTTGAAAGTGGCACTATGTAACTTTCTGACCTTAAGAATCTGTGTTTCTGACTCATCTTGATGGCACAATGACATTTATTGTATACATTTCTGGAGCTGTTGTTGCCCAGCAGCATCGTAAGTTTAGTTTTATTCACCATGCCGCATGCTAACAACTGGATATCAACACACTTTTGAGCGTTACCAAGACAACCGTTTACAGTATGTTATGTCAAGAAAATGCAGATTTCTCAAGACTGGCAAATGTAACTTGTTCTCACATGAAAATGAGCCCAGCATAAATGAATAATTCCAGCAATGACTGCTCATGGCTTCTGTTTCTAAAGATACAACTGGGTATAATGAGTTGAATCAGTTAGTTGATTGTTTATTTAGTACATCTGGGGGGGGGACCAAAATGTAAATTTTCAAATAATAGATTTTGTGAAAAACTAACAAAGAGATTCTGTTTTTAATGTCACCATCTAAATGTTTGTGGGAGAAACAGGACGTGTTTAGAGCAAATGAACTTTTCTTTTAATTAGCAGACAGCATTTCTGGTGGATTTCTAAAGTTACCAGCCATTTGGATTTTCCACTATGTTTCCATCAGATTTTTTTTTTTTTATGTGGAAAATCATCAAGGTTACTAGTGCAACTGAATGCAGAAAACAGCTTTTACATAGGTGTCCAATGTACTTCACACTATGCATGAAGGGTTAATATCTTAAGAGCTCTCATCAGAGCTATGATCTTTAGACTGATCTGAATGTGCACCACTCTAGATATTCTCAGTCTTAGTTTTTGTGTTTGCAGGCAATCTGCACCCCAGATGCCCTCTGCTTTCGTCACATACATCTTCCTCTACCTCCTTTCCTTTCTTGTATATCAGTCTTGTTCTTTCTAGCATTCAACCACCACCACATTTCAGTCCTAAGTTCTCCTCATTCAGCTGCACTTTGTTCAGGCCATAGCTCTTAAAAGACACCACACAGCCAATGACTGGATTATACATCATGAAATAGTGTTGATGGGATAGCGCTGACATGACAAATAGCTTCAATCATTTTATTTCATTCACCTGCTGAACTGGACAGGAAGTTTCTTTTTATACCAGAATGAATTTTAACCTGCAGATTGGTGGGGTCGATTTATAGCCCTGATTTTCACAGAGAAGCTGGAGCCTATCCCAGCAATAAGCAGGCGAGAGGCAGGTAAACCTGGACAGGTCACTGGTCCGTCGCATGGCCAACACAGAGAGACAAACAACCATCCACACACACTCCTAGGGAGAATTTAGAGAAACCGATTAACCTATCATGCATGTCTTTGGACGGGAGGCAGCCGGAGTACCCGGAGAGCACCCACACATACACGGCAAATAAAGCAAATACTTTAGTTAAATAAAAATCCGCAGCAGTCTGAGTGTTAACACAGTGAGGTAACGTCATCTTTGACCTGCAGACGGACACGATCCGAACAAAAATCTGACCCACGGATAAACAAACTATTTATTATTAGACCAGTGGCCAAACATTGACCTTATTGCCTTTCTGTTTTGGTGAATCCATGTGTATGTTTATGTTGATCTGGACGTGTTATTGTGTTTGTATCAGACGTTTGTGTTTATGAGGTTTTTCTTTTTTGTCAAATGCTTATTCGTTTCGGGTTGAAATCAAACAGCCAGACAGAGGAAACATGATGAGTTTCCTCCAGAGAGTTATTCACAGATTCACACACATGGGGTTTGTTTTCGCACTGTCTGTTCACTTTCTGTCTTTTTGCCACAGTCCCAGCCACACACTGACGCACACTCATGCGCACACACACACACACACACGAGCGGCTGTTTGTAAGTCCGATGAGCAGAGAGGAAGAGGCAGTTTGTTCCTCGGCTGTCTCCATGTTGACAGGTCTGAGGAGGTCGTTTCCTCCGGCCGACTGTTGAACAATGGTGATGTGAAACATGTGACGCCGTTAACGTTGCGTTTCTCCGGATCACAGCTGTTTACAGCTGCAGGTATTCATCACTAATGTTTGGATTCCTGTCATTTAATCCTCATATGACAGTTTTACTGTTGTTTGGATTGTAAGGCATGTTGTTTACATGGAACCCCCCCCCCCCTCCAACCCACAGAGAGCTTATTTCAGTGCTTACGTATGGATCCTCCTCTTTTGTCCTCTCTCTGTCTTTATCATATAACTTCAAAAAATCCTTCATTTCTGTTTTGATTGTTTAATTGGTAAACTCGACATTCAGTGAACTGGACATGTTTCTAATTCTTATTACTCAGAGCGTATTTCTCCCACGAAGGTCTAACTGAAGACACATGTAGCTGATTTTTAATGGCCGGTTTCAGATGATAAAGGAGCATTTCTGGGGATGCCATCTGTCATCAGTGGAATTACAAAGGAATTTAAAATGGTTTCAATCCAGGGTCACCATCAGCTGGAAAAAAGGCGCAGGTTATAGTAAGTCATGAGTCATTTTCAGCTGCTTTGAAGTTTACAGCAACATTAAAGCTCTGAGATGTCGAAGTCGTCATTTTCCCCCGATGAAAACATTTGGAGCTCATGTCACTGAAGCAGAACTGAACCGCTTCGGTTGGAGAGGCAGAAAAAAACGTCTTCATGGTGGAAACCTCTGCTGGTATTAACAACTGAGATTCTTTTCCACATTTTTCTTTCCACACATTCTCAATATGCATGGAGTCATGCGGAGGTTAAAGTCAAACATGAAGCAGAAGCCAAGTTAAACCCGTCTGACTGTCTTTACTCCCTCAGCAGACGTCCTCTCCAACCTGTTGAGCTCTTAAAAACCTGTTGACATGATGCTCGCCAGACAGTCGCCATGATACATTATGATAAATTATGATTTCTCCTGGAGCTGTGCGTTCAGCCCTGGTGAATTACCCTGAGGTTTACCATCCCACCTGGAGCAGATAAACTGTTCTGAAAGTGGTCTGAATTAGCTTTGCATTTCAGAGGCTTTCCAACACTTCCTGTTGTTGTGTGTCCTCGGGAACGGATTACTGAATGAGTCTGCTGTCCATGTGTTCACGGGGGCCCTAAGAGAGCAAGAGGCCCGGTGGTCAAAACATCTGTTTAAAGCTACCTGAGGATATAACTGTGGTTGGAAAGTCAATCAAGCATACAAAATACCTCAGAGGGACACAAAATCAACACAGTGAGACTTAAATATGACAACAAAACAAATGAAGATGACGTCAAAAAGAGAGAAAATGTTCACTGAGAGACACACGACCCCCTAAAATGAGATAAAAATGACCAAAATAAGTCCATCAATGACAATAAATTACCTTCAAAAAGTAGAAACAGAAAGAAAAAGACATAAAATGAAGACAGGGACATTAGATTACACAAAATACACAAAATGACTAAAAATAAGCCCAAAACCACCTGGAAAGACTAAAAAGACCACAAAAGACATTAATGACAATATAGCGATATAAGTTAATCACAGAGATTCACAATGAGAACAAAGTCAACATTCAGACTGACTGTCTACCTGACTCCTCTCCTAGCAGGGTCTATCCTCTTGAAGTGGTCTTCAAACTTTTTAGCTTGTAATCAGAAATGGTTGAAGATCATCCCTAGATAAAAAGAGCCAATAAATTTTCAATTTTTTCAGGTGTCTGACAGTTTGTTAAGGACACATCCGTGGAGCAGAGAGAACATGGGATAGGTTCAGAAAACAAACCATGAACTTGGTTTGTTTTGGAGTGTTGCTGTGATCCAGTGAGACCTGATGGCCTTCCAAAACTCATCTAACCTGGACCTAATCTTCTCTGAGTATCAGATTCTTCATCATTCAGGTGTCTGATTACCACATAACCAAGCCCAATTTGGTAAAGAAACAATTTCTCTTCATTTCACGCGCTACATGTGGTACAGATGATGAGTTTCTGCAGGTCTCAGGAGAGTCGGACCAGTTATGACGTCTCTCTGGAGACAGGAGGAAACCTTCAGGTCGCCTCATCTTACCGTGAACCATCAGGCCAAGATGGCACAAAGCCTGACAGGTTATTTATTGTTGAACTTCTGGCTCTTTCTCCTTCTGTCCCTCTCACTTTACTCCATCATTCGATAGGTTTTTGTTCTATTGCAACCCATGTGTTCTGTTTGAGGAATGTTTTATTAATGAGATATTGAGGCTACTGCAGCTTGCCAAAAGAACATCCAGTGTTTTCTCAGATTAAAATGCCCGTAAGCATCCTGAAATGAATATAAACAAGTTCAGTTCCAGTGATACTTTATCTTTAGCGTCTACTGTTGACTCAGTTTAAGTAAATCCGCCTCCATCTGACTGCAGATAAGGTTTTTTCCACATAGGTCTATCTGATTTTATTAACTTTCCTTTGCTAGGTGTACTGAAGTGCTTTCAGAAGCGCTTTATTTGGGATTTATTGTTTATATCAAATTGAAAAGTGCTTTTGGTTTTTTAGAAAATGTGTAAAAAATAATAATAAAACCAAAGTGGGATCACAATTTTTAATCATTTGTCCCCCAAAAATAATTTATAATGTTTGCTCCTTTTAGCAGAAATAACTTGTATTAATCTTCTGCCGTCAGATGACTTCAAACTGCAACCACTTTCCTTGCAAAACTATTACAGGTTATCATAAAATCTCATCTCTTCTTCTTTCTTAGCTTTTCCTTGATGGATTTGTTTCTGTGCTGAAGATCAGGATGTTGAAATATCCACTTCCAGTCCACCCTCAGCTTTCAGACACATGACAAGACATCGTCTGAAAGCTCAAATACAATTCATCTTTGAAACAATGTCAGCAAGCTGGCCAGCCCTTCTGTTCAAAACTAAATTACTTGAGTTCAAAACTCAAAAAAGTGAGAAGAAAGAAACAGAAATAAAACAAAAGGACGATTTTTTTTCATTCAGCAGTTTTTGTTGTGTTCATTACTCCAGATCTGAGATGGGAAATATTAAACACCTGGAATATTAGAGGAACGCTAAACTCACACGCTTCCACTGCTGCTTCCACTTTACATTCACATGTAAACTCAGAATTTTAGTTGTTCTCTCCTAAATTAAGCAGACCTGACATCACATTGGCTTTACAGTAACATGTTACCTGGTCTGGTTGGTCTTCATAACCCCACCTCCAGCCACTGATTGTAAGCTGTTCTCTGCACTGGACCTGCACAAATGTGGGGCTGCTTATGAGACTGGTTTTTGGAGCTGGAACCAGTACTTTGGCAAGCAGATAAATCTGGTTCTGAACCAGTACTGGACCCAGTGTGATAGGAAAGGTCCCTGGGGTTTTGATGCATCTAGGCCCTGATGGTCTGCCTGTATGTTCGCTGTAGTTTTATTCTGAAGCTGTTTTTGGACAGAAAAGACTTTTTCCTTCTGATTAAAGTTGTTAAATCTTTTTCTAGTGAAGAAACAGCAACTGCAGAGGTATGTGTTGAACCAGGTTATTTTGAGGTTCTCACAGGTTTATTTTGCATCAAGCGTTCAACTTTTGGCCTGAATCTGCTGGTTGACCCGACTTAAATGAACTGGGCGTTGTTTGGAAAATCTTCTTTGCGCTGGATGGTTTCAGAAAGGATCAAATGTTTTGCATCAGACCTGTTGAACAAGTCCAGGAATTCAGCTGGATGTACTCAGAAACTAATGACAGCATTAGGAAACATTTCAGTTTGAAATAAATACTTGGCCGTAGATTGATGTATATAAAAACACAGTTTGACCCAATTTGACCTAGGGCCTGTATCGCTGTCCAAAAGTGTCAAAAACCAAAAAAATTAAAAAAAATACAAACTTTGTATATTTCATAATTAACTCTATTATTAACCCTTTCAATCAATATTGAGTGAGGTGGTGTTGTTTACCTCTCACAGATCAAGATTGAATGAGTATTGTTGTTTTTAGAAATACATGTTAAAAAACCTTTTTAATGTACACTGGAAAGACTTGCACATAAAACACAATAGCTTTACATAACATTGACTTTTTAAAAACATTTATTTTATATTTATATATATATATTTTTAAATGGAGTATTGTTAAATTAATATGAGACACCTCATTTTTAATTTTTAAAAATCAAAACGGGTCAATTTAACCCGCAACATAACAGGAGGGTTAATGTCTAATCTCTGTCATTGTTGTCATTTCTCCTCTTCTCAGCTGCCACCCAGAGGGTGATGTGACCAGCTGGACGGTCCTTCTTCCGTCAATCTCTCCACATCAGTGAAGATCAACCAGAGATGACACTGATTTCTGCTGCTGCCCTGCAGGCAGCAGGAGAGCTTCGGACTAGAAGCTCAATCTCTCTTCAGACCCTGATGCTGTGCATCCTCTCGCTGCTGCGGCTGCAGCCTGCAGACTCCAACGCTGCCCCGGACGCCAAACCATGGAGCCAAACAGGGCCGCGGCTGCAGCTCTCCCACACAGGTAGGAAACAATACAATGGGTGGTAAACAAACAACAGTCAACCTGTTACAGACGAGTTAAAGGAAAAAGTGCAACTTAAGTTATTGTTTGACTTTCTTTTTTTTTTACTTTAATTAAAAAGTGGGCACATATTTGTTGGTGAAGTACTGTTCGCTGGGATGATATGAAGGATGATGTTATTGTCAGTGTTTACCATACAACTAAATTCAGGTGAACTACTGGGTGATTTTAAAAAGCATTGTGCAAACTGTGCAGAGATTCAATAATTGGTAAAGTGTCATGGTGCAGGAGCAGCATTGTATTGCACTAATTAGCTGTAAGTGATAATAAACAAACATTGCAGTTATATTTGTATAGTGTGTGTCCCGAGTGAAGAGTTTAATGTGATGATAGTGAGTGGATAAAAGGATTTACTGTGGTGTCCCAGCGGATTTGGACCTGTAGCTGCTGCTGTAAAGTCTGCAGAGCCTTAGCCTGTCAGTGTTGGCCGTCAGACATGTTTAATGTCTTCTTACCTCACAAGTAGTAACAGTGGACGGTTTCACAACTTCAACACTTAAATCTAAAGTGGCTTCATCTTTACACCCCAACCAAAAACTGTGGATGGACTTTTCAGAGGAGACTCCTTTACTAAATAGATAGTATGAATTTTTTCCCTTTTTAATTTTTTTTTTTTTTTTGTCGAAATTGCCGTGGTCAAACCAGCTGCACCTAAATTTGGACTTTGATGGGTTAATGCACTGAAACTGAACAGAAAGAAGATAAATAATTGAATGTTTTCCTCACATTTTAGAGGGATTTATTTGATTAAAAGGTAACAAGTATTATCTTTCTGAATTTATACATCATATAAAAGCCTCACATAATCATAAATGTATAATCAGTCTAACTTCACCAAATAAGACGAAGTTAGCAAAGCACAATCCGAGTGTGGTGGGTGGGCCTGATGACTGGAGCTGTATCACCAATTCAGTTCAATTCAGCTTTATTTCAGATATACAGTCCAATTTCGTCCAATTCATTATAGTCTGATTATAATCCAATAAAAACAAATCCATTAAATGATACACATTAGTTCAATGTATCTGTGTTCATACAAAACAATTCAGATATATAAAACTACCTATGTAAGGAAGCCTTCTCTTTGATTCAACCATCCATCCTGAGCTACATGATAAGACAGTGAAGAGGAAAACCTCCAGCAGAACCAGGATCTTGGACCGGCAGGCACCATAACTGTAAGCCAAGAATACCAGGGAAGAAAAAGAGAAACCAAAATGAATGACAGCAACAACATCATATATTTGTACATGAAGAGTAAAGAGTAAACCACAAGTAAACCTGCAGTCTGAGTGAAGTGCTCTGTTGGTAAAATCTGGAACCAAGAAATCATATAAATGGAGATTGATCACTAAGAGCCTCATATGTGAGAGGAAAAAATTTCTGGGTTAACCAGGGAGCCAATGGATCAATCAACCAGTCCCGAGATCAAATGCACAATTAATGAGGCAATTTGACTGGCTGGCGTCTCCACTAATGTTTAAAAACAAATTGAACTCCTCTTATTTTCCCACTTAAAGCAGAGCCAAAGCTTAATGTGAGGATGAAAGGGGAAAAGAATCTTTTTAAATCTGATCAGAGACTCAGCATTAAACTCCTCTTATGAAATCTTTTGAATAAAAGCTTAATATCCTGCTTTCATGTTGAAATAGAGGAAGAACTTAAGTGCTAATTTCATGACCGCAGACCAAACAGTCTGAGCAGAGTAAAAAAGCAATCAATACTCACTTTGAATTTTGGGTTTGGATCTGAACGTGCATTCCTCTGCTGCTGAAATTTCCCATCCACACCACCAACCAGACAAATGACTTTTCCCTCCACAGATCAAGCTGCTTCTCTTTTTTTTATATAGCTTATAACTTAACTCAGTGGCGCTCTTTATGCCTGATTTACATGTTTTGTGCTCCATTTGAAGAGCAGCATCAATCATGGTCACCATCCATCACAGCTCTCTGCTGAGCTTTTCAGTAAAAACATAAAGACTTTTTAAATGAATTTGAACCGTGCAGCTTTTCTGCCTCTTTGTGCTGCACATATGAGGCGAGAGGCAGACCTTCTCCATCTGTCATGTCCTCTTCTGTTTAAATCTGTCACAGGAAAACATGGAGCTGACATATATTTACTTTTCATCTGTCCTCGTTCGTTCAGTTAACATCGTAGCTTCAATCACTGCAACCAAAAACTCTGAAAACTGGAGCAAGTTGATGACAAAAGTGACGTGTCTGATTGTTTGGGAAGTCTGCATTCGGGTTTTCCCAGGAGACGCATGGCTGTTGGAGTACAGGAGAACTTTATAACTCTATTGTAAAGATCAGTGAAGTAATCCTCACTGTAAAATGTCCACAGCAGATCCTTTTCCAACCGTAAAACTCTTCATGAGCCCAGCAGGGGGGACTGAAATGGGACAGATTAACAACATGGAAGCTGTGTTATGTTGATGAGGTGACCTCAGTCTCTGCATCAGAGGAAACAGATGTATGAGCTGATTTGGTTCTTGCTTCTAACTGTCTGGATAAAACTGTGATTTCCTCTCCACCCTCTTTAGTGATCAGGTAAATTCAAGCACATCAGACATGTTGACATTAAGGTGGTGGTGGAAGCTGCGCTACACTCATTTCTAATAAACAGAAAAACTTTCACTGACTGGAAAAACAAAACCTAATAGAAATTTTTTATTTTTATTTTCTATGATTATTCTTTGATTTAAAAAAAAAAGAGAATTGCTCCTTTAAAGAACTGAAACTATCCTAAATAAATACAAAAATTCAGTATAAAAGTGGCTCAATGTATAAAATAATATTACTGCTGCAAAGTTAAAAATGGAATAAAATAGATAAAAAGTAGACTGAAATTCAAAATACGCACATCACACAAAGAGTTGTGGTGATGTGTAAAATGTAAAATCTTCTTTTATTTACTGCCTGTTAACATCTGGGGAGTGAGGAGAAATTAAAATTATATTATTCATAATAATGAATAATAAATAACTTATTATTTTACATAATTTTGTTCACGTCTTGTCTAAACTTCATTTAAAAATCCGCCCGTGTTCATGTTGTTACCAGACGTTGATCAGATTGTTCAGAACAGGTTTTAGTTCATGAGTTTGGTTCTTTGATTTGTGTTTTAATGATTAAAAAGCTCATTCACAGTTTGTGAGCCTCCATATAGTCTGAGCAGAACCAGAACCAGAACTTTCTTCCTGAAAGACATCAGTTTCACCCACTGCATCACATTATAATTGTGAATCAGGTTAAAATGTGAGAGGAGAGTGATGGTTGTTGGAGCAGGTGATGGATCCATGCTGACGTCCAGCTCATTGTTTAAGGATCCGAGCCAACATCTGACACATTGTGGCATTTCGGTGACGTCGCGCTGCCTTTGTTTGTCAGCGACAACAGTCATTTTCAGATGTAAACATGAGATATTTCAGGGATTTAAACCAACAACCAGCAGCTCATTGTTGGTTCTGTTTGAATAAAATGACTCAGTATTTTCTGTGGGGAAGCTTCAACTGCAAGTTTCCCAACACGTCTCTCTTTCTTGTTCCTGAGGAATTTTTCCTTCATTCTCCACTTAAATCTTGAGTCATCTGCCCACTTCCAGTCACATTAACATGTTTTCCTGAGTGTTTCTATTGGCAACCAGCGACAGCTGCGAAGCCAGCAGATGTTTCCTATCCAGCAGAGATCAGCTCACAGGTGCAGTTTGGTAAATATGATGTTTGTGTTCTGAGCAGGCTGCTGAATGAACGAATGAATCACATGGAAGAAGGAAGTTAGAGAAGCTGTGACTGTGATGGAGGATTTGGGCTGAGCAGGAATCTACTTTATACAGATCAGGAACATTTCTTAGATGATGGAAATAACTTAGACATGATTATGAAAAAACAATATGATGTCAATAAGAAACTTAAGATTTATAAATAATTTCATTAAACTTTGGGTTCAATCTGAAATATTTAGTCTTTTTTCACATCTTGGATCTGAATCAGTGTTTTTCTATTTCTCTTGTCATCTCACATGATGGGATTGTAGTAGAGTTGATGAAAGTAAGGCTTTATTTGCTTAAGAAAGTAACTAAACTTAAACTGTAGACCTCACTACTCACCCTTGTTATCCACACCTTCAGATGTGGAATCAGATATTTCCTTTCCACAAATGAGATGTTTTACATTTTACATTAGTCTTCATCAATCTGTTAAAATGATGGTGTTAAATCATTGAGACTTTGATCTTGTTTATGTTAATATTCAGACATACGACTGAATATAAAATGAGATATTTGCCAGTAAATCAAGTGTGCACACCAAAATCTTCATCACAGTCACATTCTTACTCAGAGTTAATCTTTGGTAGCAGACACAGTTCTTAACTTATTCAATTAGGTTGCTGGAACCATCAGACGCTCCTGCAGGTTAACCTGGGGCTAACCAAACACTTTTATCGTTGACTGACTCTAAAACTAGACTCACCAGCCTGACATCAAGGCTACAAATGCCTCATAAATGCAGCGCTCGCGGCTGTCTGGTGCTCGTTTATTTGGCAACTTAAATTTGGACCTGTCTTTTGTGTGGTGGCTGCTCAGGATCTGCAGACATTCTCTCTCTGGTCATTTCTGCAGACCGCTCAGGCTTGTCGTTCCTCTTTGATCTCATGAAAACCTGCAGGTAGTCTTTCTTAAAGCCCATCCTGGAACCATAGACAGTTTCTCTGGGTGTGGACATAAAAAGCAAAGCTGTAGACGGGTATTAGAAACTTCTCGTTGTTTGCATGGATGTTTCAAACTGTTTGATTGATGGTTATTTTATGATGCAATGCCCCAGACGTTACCTGTGGAGTAAAATGACAGAAGTGTGTTTTAAAGCTTTGTTTCGGCCATGATAACTTGAGCTAATCCCGTTCTGCGTTATCTCAGAAACAACTTGAGGGAATTTCCTTTGAATATGACCAGAAAAGCGTTCTTGGACTCAAGAAAGAGCTGATTAGATTTTGGTTGTCAAAGGTCATCATGAGCTCACAAAGCTCTGGATTCACGGATGTCTGACTGAAAAAAACTGTGATGTGATGACATTTTATATCCAAGAGGTTCACTTGTGGAGAACCAGTTTGTTGTTTAGTTTTCTGTATGTTTAGTTTTCTGCTGGAATGTATTGAGAACCAAATAACATGAAAATGATCAATGGAAATCAAAATTATTAACCCATGAAAGTCTGGATTCAGAAACATATTAAAAATAAAAGTGGACAGATCAGATCACAGGTTGACCCAACTTCTGTGGAAATTCCTCATGAGGAAATGAGGTTCAGTAGTGTGTGTGGCCTCCATGTGCTTATATGCACTACCTACAACATCTGGCCATGTTCCTGATGAGTCAATGGATGCTATCCTGAGGGATCTCCTCCCAGATCTGGATCAGGGCATCAGTCAACCCCTGGACAGTCAGTGGTGTGACGTGGCGGTGGTGGATGGAACGAGACATGATATCCCAAAGGTGCTCTATTGCAGTGTTTCTTAAACCAGGTCCTTAGGACCCACCGCCCTGCATGTCTTAAGGCCCATTTCCACCGGGTGCATGTGCGGTGCGGCTGCGATACGGCCTCCGCACCGAATAGCCCCCGTTTTAGTCAATAGTGTGATTCACACCGGGTGAACAAGAAACAATAAAACCTGTGGACAAAATGATCCATTTCGCTGGAGTTTCTTATGGTAGTTGCACAAAACTCGTGTAATTTATGTAAAGCACCTTGAATTGTCCTTTACATGAAATGTGCTATACAAATAAACTTGCCTTGGATTGCCATCTAGCCACAATGTGCATGAATGTGCCATCCTGGATGAGCTGCGCTACCTGAGCAACTTCTGTGGGTTGCAGACACCACCTCATGATACCTCTAGTGGTGAGGACACTGGCAAAATGCAAATGTTACTAAAAA
>JBBBVU010000003.1:7369873-7380738 GCA_037177055.1 Atherinosoma microstoma
ATAGATAGATAGATAGATAGATAGATAGATAGATAGATAGATAGATAGATAGATAGATAGATAGATAGATAGATGATTGATCCCAAGGAAAATTGAAAAGCCACATCCTTTACAATTTCATATAGCCAAAGATGTGATTCTGCCAAGTCCTGTGGTGAAAGACAGATTCATGATTATGAACAATTGTCATGGCGATGAAATAATTTATTATTAGTAAATCTACTTTAGTAGTTCTTCTCTAAATCAGTGGAAAATGTGGTTAACATCCAGTCACGCATGGAAAAAACCCACCATCCAATTCTGTGACATTGATATAATTTTGAAAAGTAATGCACAACAACAGCTTATAGCTGCTGACAGGTGGAGGTGAGCTGCAGGAGGGTCACATGGTTTACATGGATTTGGTTTTAGTAATTTAATTAATTCTCATAAAAAGTCTTCACTGGGAGATCAGGTGATTACTGCAATAGTTGAAAGTTTTATAAGATTGTTTTTTTGTATATTTTGAAATAGATGGGATCACAGAAGAAATAGAAGTTGGAATTATTTAGTACAAAGACATTTTTTAGTTTATTTATTTCTATTTGTTTGTTTTGTTGTTGTTGTTGTTACGCTACAAAATCAGCCTTTATGTTATTTACTGCTCATGACACACTGTAAACTTTTTTCCATTTTAATGAGATGATTATGGAGAGCTCAGTGTTTTCTGAGTTAAAACCTAAGTTCATTTTTCATTTTAACCGTCATGATAGTTCAGGAAGACCTATACATGCATGCATAATTGTGTTTCCTGTTTTTTGAGATTATTAAACGGATACTTCTTAGCATCTGAAGAAATAAGATTAACCAGCTCTGACTAAGCCTGCAGCTCCCTTTCAGTCCAACCCACCATTTACAGTTTGTAGGAAACAAATCTGACTTCAGGCTTAGCCAAAAAAATGAAATAACCTGTTTTTCTTGGGAAAACAAGCCTCATTATCCCAAGATAATTATTCTGTGCTCTCAAAACAATGAAAATATTTCAGTCATGGACTGAAGGTGGAGGTGAGCCAGCTGCAGTTTATAATTTTATTATATTTGATTTAAATAAGATTTCTGACTAACTTTTACTGACAGACATGGTTTTAAACATATCGTAACATACATGTCAAAGCTGTAAAATCTTTTATTATTTTATCAGATTAGATTATGTTTTTGCGTAATGTCTCCCGGGGAGTTACAATGTGAAATGTTTAGTTTTGCATTAGCTGCACATGGGTGCGCTTAAAACTGAAACAATTAAAATGTGTACATGTTCTGCTGGGAGTCCTTCATAAAAACAGCTTCTCGTGCAAACGGAGGATAAGGTACTCTCCATCATCGCCTCCCAGGCCATGGTGTCAGGGCGGTCGTGGTTTGGTTTCCATCATCTCCCAAACCTGCTTTCATTTCAGTCCAGTCCCTGAAGACATGTGCTGTGAGATGCTACGTCTCTCTGGTCCTCTGTAAGTGTTAGCATGTGCTAACTGAGGCTAATGTGTTGCAGCTTATCTGCAGACTCATGAAATAGATCTGGTTCTGTTAAAATAAAAGCAGATCTGGACACACTTTTTTTTTAAAGAACAAAAAGTGACATTTCACATTATTATCTTACCAAACCCAACAGGAAAGACATTGACAAATGAAAGCAAACAAGGGCAATGAAGTGGCCACAATATATTTAATCATGTATAAACAGTATGTGACAGATACCCTATGATAATCAATCGTTCTAAAATGTTTGCAAAGAGCTGCTACTGCTCTGATAAAATGCTGTTCAGCTAGCAAGTCACTTTTGTTCCTATACAATTGGGCCACTAATAATTCCTGCTTCTTGCTTCTGCCTTGTAGGCCGGAATTTTAAGATTTGGTGTTATTTTTTTTTTATTTTTTTTTATTTTACTTAATTTGGTAAAACATTAGCCCATAACATCAGAGTATGGGCTTTTTTAAATTTGATTTTAAGAATGACAAAAAATAAAACTGGTTCGTAATTAATTTAAACAGTAAATAACCTGCAAAATGTACAACTATACAATTTTCAAAATTCGAGATTTCAAATTTAATCCTGAAATTTGTTTTTTAATATTATAATTTTACTTAATTGGCTAAAACAGTTAGTACTCTGTAAGCTTACAGTAGCACACACCTAGATACAATTTTACATATAAATTTAAAGTTTCAACTTATATTTTAATTTTAGAATAAAATTTTAAACATTCTTAATTTTACTTTTGTTACTAAAACGTTAAGTAGCCTGCAAGCTCACACTAGCACACACCCAAAGCCAAGCTCATACTGTCTCACACCAAACTGACAGTTGCTGCAAGTTTTAATTCAGCAACGTGGTCCCGATCCCGCTTCTAGGAGCAGTTTGGTGATGAGTTGTGTTTGTTTGTTCACCACAAAACTAATAATCAACCGGTGGATGATATAAGAGTCAAAAGTCCCAAAGTAATTCCTCTGTCACACATCGGCTCCATAAACGATGGTGTTCACTGTCATTACATTCATTTATGTTCAGTCAAAGTTTTTAGGATTCAGTTACATCTGCCTAAAAAGACATAAAGATCTTACAGACCATTTTAAAGCATGCAGGTGGTCAGAGTTTACAGCTGGGATTAGTTTTAAATGTGGTTTTCATCCAGAATCACTTTCTGATTTAACTGAAATCAGGGAGTTATATAATATATAGCATCCTTCTAACTAATTTATGAAAGCAGCTAAATCTAACCACAGCCTGACTTTCTGGTGAATCCAATATCAGTATATGACTCTTAATTTTATTTAAAGAATAACTAATTTAGTGAAAACTAAAATGTGCCATGAGCTTAGATACTTTAATAACATGTTTCTTATCATGCAGGACACCGTAAAACTGGTTTTATGGTCTCTGTGTTGGAGTCTCTCTTCCCTCCTCACCTCTGAATCATCAGATATGGGCTGCCTGTGTTATCTCTAACTTTCCAAACCCACTGATCCAGGATTCACACCCACTTCTGAAGGTGATAGAGCAGCTGGTAAAAGCTCAGACGGGAGCCAGGCTTCTATCCAAGCTCTTTTTTTTACAGCCTTTGTTCTGCTTTTTGTCAAACACCACTAGCGTCTTCCTGGTTGAAGATGTCCTGCATCTGTGTTTTTTTGATCCCACAGTTAAACATTTTGCATTAGTTTGTTCCTAACGTTAAAAAGTAAAGGTAGTGAAATCATGATGATGCAGCAAAGAAAAGACCACGTTTCTGTGGACAAATATTTCACTTTTTTGTTCACAGTCTTCAAGATTTGCTGCAAATACACATTATATTCAGTTAAATGTTCATTATTAAGATACAGACCAGAGTAAAAGGGATGTTTTTTGGAGATGCATTATTCCTTTAAATCCTCTAAGTGGAGCACAGACATAAATGAAAGTGAAGTTCACACTGAGGAATTCTGAATATTTCCTTTAACACCTGAAGCGTGAAGCTTTGTTGCTGAGACTGTCACTCAGAGAAGCTGCCAGACTTTCTGTCAGAGTTCAGATGCTTTTCTATGTGACGAGAAAAACATCTTGCAGCTAAAACACACTCCTCCTGTTCACTTGCGTGTTTGTGGTGAACCTCAGGCGTTGCTGCGGCTGCGTTATGTGTTGGTATTTGACGGGAGCTGATAATCTGAGACGTTTGATGTGCAGCAGACAGAAATGTCTGACAGGTGAGGAATCTTGTCACCTCTTATCTAATAGTTGTTGTTCTGTGTGTGAAGAGCAACACACTCTCTGAACTCCACTCGCTCTCAGCACAGATAGGCTGCTGATCTAACTTAACTTTTACACCGAGGTATTGATCAGTTGTCTGAGGGCCGATTGTCAGCCTGGAGTGTCAGAGATCATCTCTCTTGTTTTTTGGTGTGTAACTGTTGTTTATCATGTTATTTTCAGCTGGCGCAGCTCATCAAATCATCCAACTTATTACGGTTCATCTCTTCCTTAGCTGAGCTTCACTAACTTGTCACATCAAAAGCTGCGTTCACACTGCAGATCAGGTTCCACATATGAAAGTGGCCTCGGCAGATTTAAAAACCAAAAAAAAGAATTTGAATTTTTTCACGGACATTTTGCAAAACAGTAGGACGACCCTGATCAGGCCACTAGAGCTGACCAATCAGAACAAAATGGGCTTATAGGGCAGACTCCCTAACGTATATAAATATGCAATAACATACGGTTGTTTGAAAAAGTTTGGGCACCCTTGACAATTGCCATTATTTTCATTTATAAATCATTGGGTGTTTGGGTCCACTTCATTTTGATCTATCAAATAACTGATGGACAGTGATATTTCAGCAGTGAAATTGGGTTTATTGGATTAACAGAAAATGTGCAATATGCATCAAAACTAAATTTTGGGTCTTTGTCTTGTTGATATATCCAGCCCCGGCACAAATTCAACTTTGTGACACCAAATCTTACTGTGGGTAGCAAGTGTTTTTCTTGGAATACTGTGTTCTTTTGCCGCCATGCATATCGCCTGTTATGACCAAATTACTAAATTTTTGTTTCATTAGTCCACATCACCTTATTCCAAAATGAAACTGGCTTGTCCAAATGTGCTTTTGCAAACCTCAAGCGACAGTTTGTGGCGTCTGCAAAGAAAAGGCTTCTTCTGCATCGCTCTCCCGTACAGCTTTTCCTTGTGCAAATTGCGCTGCATTGTTGAACAATGCACAGTGACAGCATCTGCAGCGAGATGACCTTGCAGGTCTTTGGAGGTGGTCCGGGGGTTGTTTTTGACCATTCTGATCATCCTTCCTCTTTGCCTCTCTGATACTTTTCTTGGCTTGCCACTTCTGGCCTTAACAAGAACTGTGCCTGTGGCCTTCCATTTCCTCACTATGTTCCTCACAGTGGAAACTGACATCTGAAATCTATAAGATAGCTTTTCGTAGCCTTCCTCTAAACCACAATGCTGAACAATCTTTGTTTTCAGGTCATTTGAGAGTTGTTTTGAGGCCCCCATGTTGCCACTCTTCAGAGGAGAGTCAAATAGAAGAAGAACAACTTGCATTTGGCCGCCTTAAATACCTTTTGTCACGATTGGATGTGCCTGTCTATGAAGTTCAAGGCTTAATGTGCTCATCAAACCAATTTTGTGTTCCAATTACTCAGTGTTAATTAGTTACAGGTATTCAAAGCAACAAAATGACAAGGGTGCCCACATTTTAGCACTACTTATTTTTCATATTTGATTTTATTTCATACAAATGAATATTGCTACACTAAAAATCTGTGTCTGGACAACAACCCAGTACTCTGCTTTTATGGGAAAATGAATGACATGCCACTGTGATCATTTTCTGTGAAGACAGAGTCAATTATAATGCAACCTCAGAGGGGTGCCCAAACTTTTTCATACAACTGTAAATATGAAATAAAAAATCATGCTATTTGCAGAGATATTTTTTAATAAATATCTAGATGTATTTTTATTTGAACTAAAATACCATTTTGAGAATGTTGTTGTTGTTGGTCTTCTTTTTAATATATGAAACTAGTTACGTAAAAATCAGAAAAAAGTGTTTAGACAGAGGTAAGATTAAAACCATTCTCCTCTAAGAAAGATGTTGCTGGTTTCCATGGTAATTTAGTTATATTGGCAACTTTTAAGCAGCACAATAGTTTTAACACAAAATCATGCAGTTTTGTTGCCCCCATCTGACAAAACAGACATTTTAAGGCCACCCAGAGATTCAGAACTGGATGGAAGTCAGGTGATTGATTCCAAGCTAAAAAGAAAATGACTTGTCTCGTCACTACAGATTTGTCATGTAAATGTGGATGTTGTGTCTCACCGCACTTTTTCTGCTTTAAAGAGAGACAGGCTTCTCCCGTACTAACACCCGACATCATGGTGTGAAGCAGCGATGTGCCTTATTTATCCATCAAATCCTGCCGGGCCGCCCACTCCTTCTGCACAGAGCACAAATGTCTGAGCGTGCACACAGACATGCATTTAATGAAGCAAATCTAGGTTTAATCACCTCCATGATTGCAGGCAATCAGTGTTGATCACAGGGAACAGTCGGTCACACGCACAGATGTTACACAGAATCTTACACTCTGTTGCTTTTTGCCTTCATAACTCATGTCTTCGGTCCCCCTGCTTGTTGAAAACGATGAAACCGTCCAGTTGCACATGAAGCACTTAAACTTAAATCCTACAATCTAAAGATGATAATAATCCAGGGACATTAGAAAAATTTTTTACTTCATGAGTACTTTAACTTATGAGTTTGTTGAGGATATGAGGAATTTTGAGGGCATGGCTGCTGGGGCTGCAGCGATTCCTTCAGTAACTCGTTTACATAAAATCCTCTATGAAAAAAATATTTGTTCCTAGTGGTCACAGTGATTGGACACTGTACAACATGTTTCCATTTTACATTACATTTTTGCAGGTTTGTTTTGTGGAAATCGGAGAGAACAATGGCTACGGTAACATGATGTTTTTTAATTTAGAATTAGATAATTCCGAATTAAAGTATTCTCCTTTGCGTTTACATGGAAATAGTAATTCCGAATTGAGGTTTGCATGGAAAACACATTTATTCACCTTTACTCAATTCCGCTTTAGATCTGGGGGTTGGGAAGAGTTCTGATTGGTCTACTGGAAGAAAATAAACTCCACTTCCCGCTTCTTTTCTATTTGGCTATAACATGGAAAAATTACATAATAACCATATTCACTTGATTTTGATTCTATAAGCAGCAGCTCAACACTTGCATACTACTTCCCTTTCACTTCAATAGTCTCAGATCAAGTCCAACGCTCAGTTCGGGCGGCCAGCGCGAAATATGTGCGTCATGGCGACAGGACGAGGGAACGAGCATGTGCAGGATGACCAAAATTAATTTAAAGCGCAATGAATGTATACATGATAGAGGAATTATCTAATTCAGAATTAAAATGAAAATAAACCAGCCACTTACTTCGGAATTAAGTTTAATTTCGAATTGTTTAATTCAGAATTATCTCTTTAAAGAAGATTAAATTTTTATTTCAGATTAAAGGAGAATTAAAACTCTGATGTTAACGTGGAGGGAGCAAAATCAGAAAAAAAGATGTAAATGTTTACCATCTGAGGGTGTCTGTCCACTGTAAAACCTCAGTAAAACCATCAATGCTGCAGCATCTCAGGCAGAAAACAGTTTCCTCAGAGCAGAACAGACATTTCCAACCCTGATTTTATCTGATGATGTTGCACTTGTAAAAATCAGTATTTGCTGATTAAGATGGAGTCTAACATCTTCAGTCTTTATTTTTGATTCAGTACTTCAGGAGACGGCAGGACTGAGGTTAACAGATATTTACTGGAGACGATTGTTTGACTTTAGGGAGAAATCAAATATCTAGTGGTTTATAGGACTATTATCAATGTTATAATAGTAAATATTGGTAGAAAATTTTTTCTTTTTCTGTACTGTCCAGCCCTAATTGTGGCTTTAGTCAAAGTCTAGTTATTGATAATAATAATAATACATTTTAATAAATATTTGCTTTGAAGAGAAAAGGTTTACTTTGAAAACTTTATTGATAGGGCAGCTGTCTTTGTTCTTTTAACGTGCAGTTCGATGATTAAACCTTTTTTTTTTTTTTATAAGAAACCAGTGAGTAGTTCATGGTCCATTTACTTTCTTGTAAACCTTTCTTGACTAATGTAATATGTGGAACTTTAAAAAAAACTCAACTCGTTGGAAGAGCAGCGAGCATCCATACATGGAGGAAACTTCTGTCCAACCATAAATCAATCCATCAGCTCAGTACGTATACAGGTGGAAACCAAAGCATTCTCTAACAACCAAAATCATTTTTCATTTTCTTAATCCACATCTGAGTCAAACAGGAAATCTTTCATTTTCATTCTGGTGTATTTATCATGATTGTCAGATGAGTTCAACACAGGTTTGGAGCAGAGAGAACCTGTGGGTCATGTGACTTGTCCAAAGATGGGAAAAAAACAATCAAACTGTTTTTTTTGTTTCTATTTTGTCCTGAGCTCATATCAGAAATCAGATAATGGTTTGTCATTTGACTTTTCATTTTCGTTTGGGGAACAAAAACAAGAACAACAAATAGTTTTTCTGTGTTTCTGTTTTTCATTTCAAAGGGAAAAAAGAACTTCCTGAAAGCTTTTGGCTTAGTTTAGAATTAGATATGACACCAAGATTCATCTAAACACCTGAAGATTAAAAGACAGTGGCCCCGAGTGGCTATCTAATTTTATTGAGGTGTTATTGGGACTGGACAGAGATGCAGTAATTACAGGAGAAAAGCCCAGTGGAAGCACCTAAAATGAGCCCCATAATAGATCCGTAGGGAACTCGTTGAGTGACTCTTCAGGAAGAGAAATTCACTTTTCTAAAGGAAATCCTGTTTAATAAGAGGTACTCCACTGGAGGACAGGACCTGGTGTACTTTAAAATCCAGGGATCAACTGTGCATTGATACATTAACTACAAAATTGAATTCCTTTAGGATTGCCATGTTTCTTTTACATTGACCGTCTCTTACCCAGGAAAACACAATTATGTGTATATAAGATATTTAACAGTTCTTTGTGAGGACATCTCCCCTCACACTGATATACTTTCAACTAATGAAGTGCAAAACTACAAGTTGTACCTGAATGGAGAATAATAAAGGTTCTGATTTCCTGCCACTGACCAATCAGCACTAATCCAGATCAACTTCAACTCTGGAGGGGGGGGGAATCAAAGCAGGATTGAATTGAAATCCAGCCAGACTCACTGAAACTGAATGATAGTCCCATAACTGACAAACACCAACTGGACTTGTGCTTTAATGCACTTTGTTTTAATTTTCAGTGGTGAAATCCTCATCTTTCTGTAGATTAGATCCGTTTTCTGGACGACTGCTGACTTTAAAGAATGTAGGAGGTCATACAAGTTATCAGGAAAAGTAATGGAAAACTAAAGGGCAGTGAAGGACAGATTTAAGTGTACGTCTGTGACGTAAAGCATTTGGCTTTCTTCTCAGTACTTCTTGTCATATTTTCCACCGCGTCCCCCCTCAGAGAGAACTCTCTGAGATATCCCCTGCTAAGTTTTCTTTTCATTATGTGGTTGATTTCCCATCACCACTGCATCTGATGGATGGGGATCTGGAGGACTCAGAGCCAACTGCAACAGGTCCATAAATAAGATCTTGCTTACCCTGTTATGTCTCCAGCTCCATGAGGCTCAGTGGATCAGGCTGATACCCTGCAGCTATCTGAGCTGGGATACTGTAGCCTCTTAATGTACTTTTAGTTTATTCTATGTGAAATATGTACAAGGAAAGTCTGAACTCTGGTTTTGTGATTTTGCTCACTTTTGATACAATGTTTGTTCACAATAACCTGATGGAAGTCTCCAACAGGAGCCTAAATCTGCATGTGTGCTCTATCTGCATATTCACTGATTTACAATAACTTATTTAAGGCACGAATCCTCAGTCCTGGTCCTCAAGGGACAGTATCCTGCAAGGTTTAGAAGTTTCCCTGCTGAAACACACCTTCTAAAACTTCTAAAACCTGCGGACACTGTCCCTTGAGGACAAGGACTGAGGAGCCCTGGACTAAGGAAACAAAGCAGGACAACAAACAGAAACCTAACAAGAACTAAACCAAAACCAGAACCAAGTCTCACAGATCATGATACACAATTCAAATAAATAGTGACGTCTTTAACATAATGAGTGTCGTCAGGTGTTAAATCTCAACTTATATTTTGTGTCATTGTCTAATTTTGTGTTTAAAATGTCAAATCAACAATAACACAAAGTGAATCTGACAAATGATAATTGAAGGCCAAATAAGAGGTGAGCCGCCTCACTTCTTTTTCATACTGGAATGAGACTCTCCTTGGAAAACTGAGGAGCCATTTTCATCCATTGTCATTTATCATTTTCTTTAACATGGTATTCTAAAACTCTTAAGACTAAGCACAAATAAAGGCTGTAAAAACAAACATGACCACATATTTCTACAGTTGTGGTTTTCCATTATTACTCAGGTCTTCCCTCCACGGCCAGTTAGCAAACTGAATCTTCGCTGTCACCTGCAGCGTGATTGCCAGAGCAGTGATTTATTTCTTTTCGGGCGTGTTTTTGTGGTAGCGAGATACAAAGACACAACTCATCCTTCTTGTGAGCCAGTGGGACGCACAGGCAGCGTCTCTACACATCCACAGTGGGGGGTCGGCTTCTTCATCCCCTGTGACGAATGTCGTGACAGTCTGACAGAGTTTCACGGTTAGTTTCTTTCACTCCTCCAGGTGATTATTTGCAGTGCAAACAGGTCAAAGCAGCAAGCTCTCAGGCAGATACAACAGCTGTAAAATGTTTAAAATTTCAAGGTTAATTAGCTTCTTTCACTCAAGTTTAATTTCACAGCTGAATTACACAGATTTGCCTCCAGTAAACTTGAATGTACTGCAGGTGTCCAGGTTGTGGGAGCATTGTTAGATCATTAAAGACCATTGAGTCCTAACTTTAAAAAATATATTTTCTGTTTCAATGTTTAACTTGGTCAAACTACAAATCCAATTCCAAAAAAGTAAGAACACCGTGTAAAGTGTAAATAAGAACAAAATACAATGATTTCCGAATCTCGTTACCCATATTTTATTCCCAATAAAAGATAAACAACATATCAGATGTTGAAACTTAGACGTTTTACCATTTCATGGAAAATCAGTTGGATGACTGGATAGAAAAGGAGCATTTCAAAGAGGCAGAGCCTCCCAGATTTAAAGATGTAACAAACTACTTCTTGAAATTGTGGAACAATTTCAGAAAAATGTTCTTCAA
>JBBBVU010000003.1:7387881-7406836 GCA_037177055.1 Atherinosoma microstoma
ACCATGTCTACATGACTAAATGTGTTGAGTTGCTGCCATGTGATTGGCTGATTAGATATTTGTGTTAACAAGCAGTTTAACAGGTGGACCTGATAAAGGGAGTTTATATTGAGTACATTTTCCATATTCTATTAGCCTAAATTTTACAAAATTTTTCACCATACCTTATCACTATCACATTTCAGATCTATCTGCCAGACATTCTTCAGATTGGAACGTATATATATTATTTGTAACCCAGTTTATAGAACAGAGCTGCCTCATGAGCAGTCAAAGGTGAGTCCTATGGGTTCCTACCTGGAAGGAAAGTTTGGTTGTTTTCTCGAAGCAACTGGGACGATAACAAGCACAGACAAAAAGATCGATGTTGTTAAGTTAAATTCACTCTGCAGATGATTCAGTTCAACAACATGCAGACATGAAGTCTGCCAGGAATTAATTCTGTATTTACCAAAGAGTCATTTCAGCAGTTTTGTAGCCACAGTAACTCACAAGTGTAACACAAGAGTTGGAATAGTGGCTATGTCTTGATATTCTTTTGGATTTTATTCCATTAAAAAATGTTATGTAACAAAACAAAAACAAAAATCCAAAACTCAAGTCACTGAAATTCCAGAGGTTAACCTTTGATTTAATGACCACAAAACTCGAAATTTTAGCTCCCATCAACGTTAAAACCAGAAACATTTTAGTGATGTCGCTCTCACATAAAGTCCACGTCCCAACATTTTGTTTTATGACTTGTCCTCTGAGAGGGAGCGGAGGAGACTGAGCGATCTGTGCATGTATTTTATGTATCAGCTGTCAAATATTCACTGTTCTCCTCAGGCAAGGAAAATGTTTTATGTGGACGCTTGAAGCAGAGCTATAAAACTAACCGAATGCTCCAACGCTCTCTGGAACCACTGCCAGGAAAAAAAAGCTGCACAAGTACAAAGTGCCTCATTTTTAATGTAATTTCTGTCTTTATTTATTTCCCCTCAGATGGTGAACTGTATGCAGGCACCTCGGTAGATTTTATGGGGGCGAATGCTGCGATCTTCCGGACATCAGTCCAGGGCAACAGTCAGCATTACATCCGCACTGAAGCCTACGATCACAACTGGCTCAATGGTGAGAAACTCCTGTCAGAGTCTATTTGAGTTCTCATTTATAATGTTTAGCTCTTAATCTAAAACTTTAACACTGTGCTGGTCCAACTTGCAGAACTCTGAACACGGACCAAGTTCCCACAGAGTTCTGCAAGCAGGCCTGCAGTGCCTGTGGTGGTATATAATGTGCAGGAATAACAAGCTGGACACACTGATTCCCTGAGTTTTCCCCAAAACAGCTGGAAGAAACTGAAATCTCCCGCTGCTCTACCTTTACCTCTAATATAAACTCACGCAGAGCTAAACATGTGCTGTGTCTCCCTTAGAGCCGGAGTTTGTGGGTTCCTTCTCCATCCCTGACACCCACAGTCCCGACGACGATAAAGTCTACTTCTTCTTCAAGGAAAAAGCGGTGGAGGCCGACCAATGGGACAAGAGGGTCTACAGCCGAGTAGCTCGAGTGTGCAAGGTAGAGCAGGACACAGAGATGCACAAACTGACTGCATACTGGATGCAGTGGCTTACAATCTGGCTTGAGACGGAATAAAGAATCATATAAGTGTTAATACTTAGAAATATTCATTTGTAATTTTTTTCTCACTTCTAGAAAAACTACAATTAAAAAGGAACAAAAGACTTGAAAAGTTTTGTAAAGATAAAAATGACTTCTCATATTGTGACTTTTTACATTAACTTGGATTCTTGCTCCTAAGATACACAATGTCAAGATTTACGTCGCTGTTGTTGCATTTTGTTTTTTGAAAAAATAAGAATAACGTGATGGAATGAAAGCATCATGTTTTACAACTCTGTTCATAGAAGCTGGTTTTAACCCTGTAATGCCAAATATTTTATACAATTTGTGAGACTTTTGCAACATTCAGTTGCTGGTGTGTGACGTTGTGCCGTAAAGCAAAATGCAGATGTCACGTGATGTTCTGGACTGGGAAAAAAAGGTGTGAAGTGTGGTTTCTCAGCCTCAGGACACAACAGGGCAACAATGGCTCCACAAATGTACATAATAAAAAGCTGTGTACCATAAAAACGAGGCAGAAGTGCAGAGTTTTAAAGACGCACTCCACACCTTTTCAACCTGAAAACGTTCTGGACTCGTTTGATGGCACAGTGTCATCTATTATGTTCATTTCTGGAGAGGCTCAGCAGCTTCCTAAGGCTTCAGAAACCGCACTATACAACTTCTTTGTCGCTGCTTGACGTTGTAGTGAGTTTCACTTTATGCATGCGCCAAATGCTAGCAAGGGGAAATAAACACACCGGCGCTGATTCAGCACATAAAATGCAAGAAAACATTGTCAGGGGAAGAGAGGAAAACAAAGAGAGAAAGGAACAGAACAATAAGACAAGAGTCAAGAACAGACTGTCTTTTACTGGCTGGAGAGAGCTCACAGTATAGGTAGGATCCAAGATGGATGCTGGATTAGCCGTCGGTAGGGGGCGCATTATTGTGAAAATTGTAAAAATTCTGTGGTACGTCTTTAAGGTAAGAAACTCGTGATGATTTAAAGATCTGCCTCCAGTGATTTTGAACGAGGTCACCCAAGAGAAAAAAAAGTTTGGATTTTGATTAAAGGTCTAATTAAAAACAGGAACACTAAAGCTAACATAATGACCAAATGAAAGGTGGTAGAGTCAAAACATTTTTAAACTACCACTGTTTGTTTCAGGAACTTTTCATCAATGTTCACAAGTGTGTGTTTATAATGGAAGAGTCCAGTGTTGTGCTCAAACATGCTTATTGATGCTACATTTAGAAAACCAAACATTCAAATCTGAATTTGTTCCCCAGACAACATACGTGTAACTTCACATGAGTAACCTCAACAAGTGATCATAAAATCTATCATCAAATCTTGATCTAATGAAGCAATTAGTTACTTTAAGTCTGAATAGATCTGCTGATGAGAATTTGTGGTTGTGACATGTTGAAGTTTGAGTTGTTTTGTTATTGAAAACGATCTTCCTCTGCTCTCCCCATGATCTGCCTCATCTCCCTCTGTCTGCCTCCATCCAGAATGACGTTGGGGGAAAGAGGAGTCTAATCAACCGCTGGACCACCTTCCTCAAAGCCAGACTGATCTGTTCTGTCCCCGGTCCATCCGGAGTTGACACACAGTTTGATGAGCTAGGTAACGCCGAGCCCTTCCCTCCTTTTCCTTCCTATCAGGCTCTTACAGAATGTTTCTGGAACAGACCCCTAACTTCGTCTTTCCCTCCCTGAAGACAATAAAGTTCACGATTTGGGCCGTAAAAATTGATGTAAAGGTTTTCTCCTTTCCTTCCTCCTTTCCTCCTCCCTTTCTCATCTCTTCAATTTGCCTCCAATTTCAATAAAACAAAGGATCTGAACTGTTTTCATTTACAATTAGCTGAACAGGTCAGTTTACAGGAATGTAGAGCAAAATCCAAACCCTTCGTGTTATTGAGGATTTTGTCAAGTCAGTCAACTTCTAGTCTTGAGCATTGCTTCTTGCTTTGAGTAAAAAATAACATGTGTGTTTTTTCTAGAGGACATCTTTGTACTGGAGACCAAGGATCCTCAAAACCCGACTATTTACGGTGTCTTCAGCACATCCAGGTGAGGAGATGTCATTTCAGTGTCAATGTTTCTTAGACTGTAGCAGAACTGGTACATTTGTCTCATTAAACCATGAGACAAATGCTTTTCTGTCATTTTAGAGGTGATGTTAGCAAACATCTGCTGGAACTGTGAGCACACCCAGTGTTGAAGACCCAAATGCAGAAATCTTGACACATAAACCTAAGATGCAGGACTGCTGTGGACACGCTTGTTTTCATTTTCTTTTCCTTCTGTCCAGTTTGTGTTCCAGTGGGTTGTGAGAGAATTGGTCTGTGTGGGTTGGTTTCTATCATCATCAAAATATTCTGCACAGTCCAGAAAAGGTGGCTTTCTGTCTTTCACATCCTCCCTGGTAAACCTGATGTACCTATCTACTGAGTTGATATGTTCGGTGAAAATCTCGACTTCTTGCATTTGAATTTAACTCCATGTTTCGTCCACATACCTGAACCAGTGGCTTGGTGATGTTCCCTTGTAGGAGTTCAGTGTTCTGGTTTCCACATGGTGTAGCCTCCCCAGGGTTAAGTTTGAACTTCGGTCAATAACTTTTTCCTTCCAGTTTTTGCAGATAGTCTGTCACCTTCTTTTTGTAGCTGCTTGTTGGAAGTGGTGCTGTCACTTTACAATGGGATTATTTTGTGGTGTATTTCAGTCCCAGTAACACACAGAGGCAGAAACTGGTTCACCCAAAAGATAAAACATCCAAACACAAGATGATCGGAGTTATATTTGCAGTCCGATGCCTGGAGGAGAGCACAGGCTTCCGCACAGGAGAAACCAAACAATCACTTCACAAGCGTACGGAGCGACACAGTAGAACAGCTGACCAGGTCTAGATTCAGCAGTCCGTCTGCATCTTAAGGAGAAGGGACGCTCTTTTCTGGACAGTAACGTGCAGATTTTGGAGAGGAAAGACAAATGGTTAGTGAAAATCCATCTATGTTAAACAGGAAGAACCGACATTTAACAGGGAAGGTGGCCTCAGGTTTCATCTGTCCAACACCGCGACTCTCCTTCCCAGACAGTTTCATAACCATTCATACCTAGAGTCTTGTGCCCAAAACACATCAAATGTTGGTCAGGCAGATAAGCAACTAACAGGATGGCTGGGTGGGTCAACAACATTCATGTGACTTCAATGATCCTCAAGTGTGATTGTCCAAACTGCAATTTATAAACCCAAACCATCCTCACCAGTCCGTTTAGAACTGAAGACTTTTAGATGAGAAGAGAAATGGTTTCCTTTCCTTGGTTGCATTTGATTCAAGCTCTTAGGATCACTATGACCTGGATAACTGAGAATCTGCATCAACATTTGGAGCCTTACCTTAAAAATGTATGAGTGATAACTGATAGCCAGGTGGATGACAGGGACAGAACAGCTCAACACAAAACTGTGGGAAGCAAAAACACAAAGAAAAAAATATGGACAGATTACTATTCGAAACAAAGCGAAAAGTTGATCAAAGTGAAAAAAACTGACTGTTTTAAATTGAAACAAAACCAAAACCATGACGAACTATGATTTTTAATGTGCAGGCGATGGAGCCAGATGATGGAGAACCTTCTGGACTTCTTTCTATCTAAACAAAACTTAAAGACATAATAACACCCATTATAGCTGAGGGAAACAAAGTCTCTGTGGATTCATCATTATAAATGATTTCACATAACTACAGAAACAGCCCTGATTTCATCTGCTCTAAATAACCCTTGTGTGGCACACACAGGTTGCTCTCCTTACCCTGCCCAGTAAAGGACAAGCTGAGGACAGGTTGTAGTATCGGGCTTAAGCTGGGGATTCAGTCGATTGGAATCTCGAGGTTTCGGTAGTGTCCACTATCTGAAGATTTAAAGGTACATTTTGTAAGAATTACTGAAATCTAGTGGCATAAAAATTCCTTACCTACCAAGCACAGTAATGAATGGACGGTGGCCGTCAGTGGCCAAAATTCTTTCAGACATAAACATGTTTTTATCCGTGAGCGGATCCAGTGGGCTCAGGTGCAGCGATGACTGCACTACAGGTAACTGCTTCAACATATACATGTGCACTATCTTCTTCTATGTGCCTTTCAAGGCATTACTCGTCCCAAACGGTGCTCCACCAGCACCTATCAAACAAAGCTGGTGCTGCAGTTTTAAAGCTCTGAGCGTTGTCTGTCCATTCAGAGACACCGTAGTAAAAGTAGTGGGACAAACATGACAGCGAATACATATCATATGCTCATTCTAAGAAAATAAGAACACAACAGTTTTTCTAGTAAAGAGATTAGATACCAACACAAAAAGTCTACCTCAGTCTACCTGATCCTGTGGACGGGTTGTACTGGAAGGAATTTGGTTGTGCCAGGACGCTGGTTCGAAGATTCTAAAGTGATTCTGAAATACACTGTTTTTCAAGAGATATTCAATTTTTCTGTCATTGAACTTCAGACCGGATCAGTCCGTAGGCTGAAATTCTGAGTATGGCTGAATATTAAAAATGCTCTCCCTTATCTTTTTCTCAGCTCTTTTCCTGAACCTCAATGGAAAACATCACTGGGTTCAGGAAAAGTAATGGGAGGAACTCAGAAAAGATGACATGACAGCAGTGATGTGTGTCAAACTACAGATGATTAATAAAGAAAGATCTATAGATACTTCATTTAATACAATCTGATCAGTGTAACACTGCGATTATTGATCATTGATCACTTTGCTTAGATGTAAAATGTTATTATTATCAAGGTTGGTGATCAAAGAAAAGAAAGTCAGAAAAGTGAAACATGTCGCTGCGGCTCACCCCTCTGTCCTCATAGTGAAACCAGACACACGTCATCCAGCATCGCTCTGAAAGCTGCAGCTGCAAGAGATTGTGGGACAGAAATATCTCCTTCTGTTTCATAAAGGATGCTCTGGTGTTTCCTAAAGGAGATAACAGAGGACACATTGGAGCTCTTGTCCTTTGTATTTGGGGAATTTAAACAGCTCTTATCATGGCTGCTGCTCTGATATGTCCGGGTCATTTCACTCAGGGAAGAAAGTCCGGAGCAACATGGACCGCTTGACCAGACTCTGTTTCTGAGCTTCAGCCCAGTTGTGTTCAATTCAGTATTTTAGGACATTCGTCACTTTGGCTTTCGTGACTTGAACGACTCTGGGAGGATCTCCTCTGTGATGGGCACGTTCAGCTGTACAGTGGACTGGAGGTCAGGTGTGGGTGGGAGACTGGGGTCAAAGGTCAAAGGGCCCAGCAGGTTGTGTTTTTCTAACCCTGATGTAAAAAAGCAGTCCCACCTCTTTTTCCATCATCTCCCCCCTCTCCTCCTTCTTCTTTCCTTCCTCTTATATCACTCCATTCTGTCATCTTTTCTTTTTCATTTTTCAGTCCCTTTTACCGCTTTCTATCTTCCTATATTGTTTCTGAGAGTTTCTGAATAAAACAAATATGATTGAATTTATAAGTTTGTCTTTTATTTTCTCTTTCCCTTCTTTATTCTTTTAATCCCACTCCTCCTCAAAGTCTTCACCAATGCCTCTTCGTTCTCCCACAGCTCCATATTCCGTGGTTCGGCTGTGTGCGTGTACTCCATGGCATCTATCCGTGCTGCTTTCAACGGACCGTTTGCTCACAAAGAAGGTCCCGACTATCGCTGGGTCGAGTACAAAGGCCGCATCCCCTACCCGAGACCCGGAACTGTGAGTGCATATGCACACAAACAACTCAGAGATAACACTGTTGTTTTTCCACAGTTTTCCGAGTGCTGCGCAAAGCTTTCCTGCAGGGTGGGGATGTACCAAGGTGCAACAGACATTAATAAGAACATTTTCATCCTGCAGCTGAACTCATTCAAGACTATCATCAGTCACAAGAAAGAGCTCTTCAGCAGATGGGCGAGGTCCTCGGAGACCTGATCTCAACATGATGGAGTCAGTTTAGGATTATAGGAAGAGACGCAGTCCAAATTATATCATTTTCATTTTGTGTTCATTTGGTATGAGGTTAAAGCATAATCTAAAACAACTATGCTAAAAATCTAAAATCATTCCTCCCTTTGTTGGTGGTTATGCAACACAACCTTATGAATCATTAATCTGTTGGTTTGTGTCATAAGCTTCCCTTTTTATTTGTGTGCGAGGTCAACAGTTTAAAAAAGAAGTCCGTGCTGAGACTGCAGGACTTTGGGAACATCTTGGCTCAACTGAGTTCATCACCCATTTAAATCAGTACTTTCTTCGCTTTATTTAATTAGGGGAACACCTTTAGGGGAGATAAGAGGTTTCTTTTAATGACAAAACAAACAAAACGACAAGAAAAAGAAAAAAAGATTAGATGAAGTTTTCACTTTTGTTTTCTTTTGCTGCCATGCCAGACTTCACAGTCCATCAATCTTTGCAAACTAATTGGAAACTAGATTGAATTAATGTTTGTGTGAAAAATTAAGAATTTCCTGTGAGATCAGACTCCAAACACAGAACGTCTGGAATGAAAACAAGCTGATGAAGCTGTGAGGGTTCGGCTGATTTAACACCTCGGCTGCTGGCTCCTCGGGGACACTTTGACTTGTCATAAAGGCCTGAGTGTGAGTGTGTGAATTGTTATTTCTTCCTGCCTGCCGAGGATCTCAGCTCTCTGTGCAGGGCTGATGAATCATGTGGCTGATTGCAAGAGAGGTGAGCTGCGTCTCGAGATGGCGTGGTCATCACCTCCTGATCGCTGACTCACCGTGGAGACAATAATGGCTTCCATATTGTCCACTTTAGCTTATTTCGCCGTGCTGGACGTTTCCTCTTTTCCTGGTGTTAGTTCATCTTCTCAGCATATCTATCTCTCTCCCACTCCGCATCTTTCATCTCACCATCTTCCTCATGTTACCCGTTCCTCATGGAGAACATATGACTTTCTCCACAAAGCAGCATGAGGTCTGACAAAATGAGGTCCATTTTTCAACACCACCCATTTCTTTCATTTCCTTTCTTTCCACCAGCTATTCCTTCTCTTACTACAATTTATTAGCAAATAGTCACATAAAGTCTCAGATCTCATTAGGGTTTAAGTTTAACAACTTTAAATAAAAACTATGTAAATGTGATTTTCATGTGCTGAGAGGAAATGTTTGACAGGCCAGCAACTTAGTTATAAATATGACTTTTATGATCATTAAAGAAAAGGAAGTTTAGAGAAAAATGTAATAGGGTTATGAGGAGGAAGGACCCAAATAAAGGACAAGTCATGACACAGGCGATGTAGGATTTTAGATTAGCTGATGAAACCAAAAAGACAAGATGATTAACAACAAGGACCAAAACTAAACAACTACAGACAAACTGACACTGTAGAAGACATAAGGACAGGATCTGTAAACGAACAAAGGAAACCAAGGAGTTGTTACACAGGAGGAGATAATTACTGATGATGAACAGCAACCGGAGACCAGAAAGCAGGTTATGTTGAAACTCTGAGTAATTCAACTCTGTTCCAGAAAGAGAGGTAGGCTAAGTCTGTTACCATGGTTACTTACTCTGCAAAGCAACACAACTCGCAGGCAGGTTCACTATAAAAAATCCTGAGTTTCCTGAGTCTCCTCCACCTGAACCAGCTATCAGACATGAGTTGTCCGTACCAACGGGATTTCAGAGATTTAGAAGCTTTAACGATTTCATCATTATTTTGTTCTTATAAAGTTAAAATAATCTGTTTTTGATTGTAAATTGTAAATTGGATTCAGATAAAAATCACAATTATTGTTGATATTGATAGGTTTTCATGCCAGTGTATGTATGATTTAGTTGTTTTTATCTTTATTGAATTTGTGATACATCAGAATAAACTCAGTTTCAGGCTTTGAACAAGCTAATTATCTCCCAAAATCCTTTCTCCATCAGCTTGTTTTAGCCACAATCCTGCACCTCAAACATGTTTTTACAGACATTTTTTCTCTTAACATTTCTGTGTCGTCCTCCAGTGTCCCAGCGAGACGTACGACGCCCTGCACAAGTCCACCAAGGACTTCTCAGACGAGGTGGTGAGCTTCACGCGGCAGCACCAGCTGATGTGGGAGCCCGTCCTGCCTCTGGGCGGCAGACCCGTCCTTACCCGAGTCAACTCGCCCTACACATTGAAGAAGATTGTAGTGGACAAAGTGGACGCTGAAGACGGACCGTATGATGTCTTACACCTGGGCACAGGTGAGCGGAGGGAGGATGAAACCTCACAGGTTTTCATCACCACTATACATGTATGGTTTTCTTTTTAATCATATCATTTTTTCACCAATCAGTGCTCTGAAAAATACCAATGATTTAGTCTCTGTGTCGCTTAGGGTGACTTTGTTGTCTGTAAACATGTTTTCACTCAAGTTATATGGATGTTGAAAACACAGAGGTGTAAGTGTGGCAGGGGGAATGAGCTCTTGAGTTTGTGTGGACCTCATTAAGCTTCAGTTTCCCTCCAGCTGCAGCAGCATGCTCATAAAAGTTGGTGTTTATGAAGTGTGTGTTTCTGTGTGTGATGAATGAAGGAGGTTATTTAACTGCTGGTGACAGGTTGAGGGGTCAGAGTTGACTGACTGCTCCATACATCTCCAATAAGTGGATTCCTCTCCTGCATCTTTCATCCCCCCATCAGCAGCGCATTTACCTGCCTGATTAATGCCCCCTCTGCTCTTTCAAGTGTTCAGGCTTCGCATGATACGACCAGAGAGAATCTTTCCGCTCGTATTTCCATCTGATAGATGATTTTTCTTGAGTTGCTGTTTGTAAATGTTCAGTAGATAATGTTCTTTTCGACATATATCTTATGGCGCGGCCACACGTTCACATCAAGATGGTTTATTCTAAAATGTAATATTGGCTTGAAAGTTCTGCAGGTTACTCTCAGGTCATACACCCACTTCAGCTGTGGCTGCTAATGTTTGAGTTTTAAGCACAAACTCATCTTTATTGATGTGGCTAAATTAATAAATTGGCTTTGGATCCTAGAATGAATTAATAACTAAAGGTATTCAACTGTGGTTTTAATTATTTTCCCTCTCTACTGCTTTTTAGAACAAAGTTATGGTTTTGATTCTCAACCATCACATTGGTATATCACATATAAGGAATTAATTAGTTTGCAATTAGATCATTAGACGGTAACATTTGAGCTTATTTTGTCTTGTTTATGTTATTTAATCCTTGAAAAACCAAAATCAGTCCATCTTTTGATACTTTGTTAGTTTCAAAGTCGCTCACTCCTCATCAAGGTCTTCTAAAACAGTTTACAGACTAACTTTCAGTTAAATTTTGTAAAATGCTGTAACAAATGAACGCTTAACTTTTGGCAAACCTAAGTCATACTGGGGGGGAATTGGTCTATTTATTGGGGACTATTTTTTGTGGTGGATGACTCCACCACTATCTGAATTGGTGAGGATTTGGGCCTGCAGGATTACGTATCTACAGCAGGCTGTATGCAATGCTAGTTTCTGTGCTGATGAAGTGTTACCCAGGGCAACAGCATGGCTCAGTGGTGTGTACACAGACCTTCAACACTAAGAAGATTAGGTCATTTCTGGGATTTAATATTATGATGTTGATTATTGTTGGATTTAAACAGTTTTATTAGGATGAAGAATTAGGATGATCTTTGCATCTTAAATACTAACAGCTAGTTTATGTGTACCTGTGGATCTGTTTCTCTCACATATTGATCATTTTAAAGTTCTTTTTTAATAATTGAGAGTTGAACAAGCAGAGATGTTTGTCTTTGATATGCAGAGGACCGGATGCATGTATCTCATGTCCCCAGAGCATTGAACCTTGACAGCATCTTACTTAAGACTTGAAATGTAAACAACAAGGTCGACAACACCAAGCTGACCAACTTCTTCCTGCTTCTGTAGCCTGAAGCTTTAAGCAAAAGCTGAAAGTCTAATTAGAGTTTGCAGAGTTTTAACTGTTGGTGTGACGATATAATCTTACTGTGCCTTCCGAAATCTATGTGATTCATATGCAGGTCAGTAAGGATCATGAAATGAAACAGTTATGGAAAAAGAACAGTAACGATCAACTCTGCAAATCAGTAGTAATGTACTAACATCAGGCTGCGCTGATGTCAATGGAATAAGACGGTAGCAGCATAGCATTAACTGCTGCTACCGTCTTGTTCCATTGACATTAATTTGATGTTAAAGCATTTAATTGCATTATTTATATATGTACACTACCAGTGAAATGTTTGGACACACTTTCCCATTACAGTACCACTTTTGACCGAAACTCCTCCAAGTTTCTTCCATAGTTTTCTCATCCTCACTGTGTCTGTACTCAGTAATGCAATTAGATAATCTGATTTTACTCATTTTGTTAATCCAACAAGGCAAAGTCAGACACTATCTTAAGTAAAGTTTGTATTTTATTTTCTTTATTCTTAGTTTCCCTTATTATGTGAACATGACAAATATTTGTTTTCTGCTACTACCAACAAGGCCACAATACCAAGGCTTCAGTTTATTGATTAAGAATAATTAAAACAAAACAGATAACTAGTCAGCAGATCTCCGGTATTCAGTTTTTTCCCTTTAAATCACTCTTTCAAATTAAAAAAAAGTCGTCCTTTTTTATTGTTTAATAGTAATGTGTAATGATTAAAATTAAAATATTTCTACATTTACTGAACTTAATGTTATTAACTCATTTATAAATTATAGTTTAGTTTTTTAACTCATTGTTTTTCATTTAACTTTGAGGGATGAGATTTAGTGAAGGTGAGATACTGACGCTAACTAAATGTTGCACAGTCTCTAATGGCCACAGACATCCAGGAAGCGTACATCATTAGTGATGCAAGGGTAGTCTTGTTTGTAAGATGTATTGTGTGTCTGCAGATAAGCCTGTCAACACGCACACACACAGTGTACAGTAGTTTAGTAATCACAAACAGCTGCAAACAACCAAGATTTCCCTCAATGTGATCTTTGAGGTTTACAAGGATCGCTGGGAGCATCCTGACATCATGTGTATGTGTGTGAGAGTAATATGATATCCAAATGTGTGTGCGTTTATGTAAGAATGTGCCTTTAAGTTCAGCAGCTAACTTATTTTCCATGTGGTTTTAATACAAGTAAATTTTCAGTCGTGCAGTGTTTGGTTTCGGTGTATCAGTGTTTCCCTGAGATTTCTTATATCGTGTGAGTTTAGTGTCTGGAATTTCGCATCCATTAAAAAGTATGGATCATTATATATAAGAGACAATGCATGGTATGTTAAAACAGGAAATGCATCCTGAAGCTGCATGCATGAGCAAACAGTAGCATCACCAGTATACTGATTTAACCATTAAGTTAGTTTAAATCTCTCCTCTCAATCATCTCTTCTCCAGGGAACTAATAATTACTCGACTTCACTCACACTTTTGTGTTAAAAGGATTATCTTCCTTCCCTTTGTTCAGCTGGATGCCAGGCATTTATGCTCCTTTTAAATGGACCACTTCTTAGATGTGATTTAATTAAAAAGCTTTACAGAAATAGATTTTTGTTGCTTAATTCTGTCAACACTTTCAGAAGGCTTTCATGACCTGTTGATATGTTAAGCTGCATCCTTTTTGTGATGCACCTCTGCTCCAGGATGCAGTTTTTGGTGTTACAGAATGAGATTGTGCTCTGCCTTTAACAGTATTTACTGAACAGAACAAAGAAACAACTCTTACATTGGTTATAAGTAGAAAAGTAGTTGCCCTCTGATATTTAATGGTGGAGAAATATTCTATATTACCAGGCTAAACTTATAGATTATCAATTATTTGTTTTTTGTCAGCTGGATTACTGCAGCAGCTTTTTACCTGTCTGAACCTAAACTCCATGGACAGATGACGGATGGAGCAGAATTCAGCTGCCAGGCTTTTAATGAGGATTAGGACACTTTGATCACATTAAGCCTGTTTCAGCATCCTCAAGTTGGCTGTTAATATGTCTCAGTGTTGATTTTAAGATTTTATTTCTTTCTTTTAAAGCACCTAATGCAGCCAACTCACTGATGTTTTAAAACCACTGTTGTGCTCGCTCTTTACGTTCCTTACAGACACAGTCCAGTCCAGTTCATTGTAGTCCCATAATAATCCAATTAAAACAAATCCATTACTGTATATGATCTAATTCAGTGGTTCCAAACCTGGGGTCCGGAACCCCCCAAGGGGGTCCCCAAGGCTTTGAAGATTCAGAGCCATTGTCATTTATGTACACATATTGTCCCTTAGAAAAAAAAAAAGTAAGGCTGTATTAATTTAACTTTGGCTTTTTCAAAGGACAGGATTCAGCCAGAATCCAGAATTTATGGTAAAAATCTCGCTAATGAAAGCATAAAACCAAGCATTGTTTAAGCAGGGGTTCCATGGCTTTTTACTATTTGCATGAAGGGGGTCCTCAAGGAAAATAGGTTGGAAACCACTGATCATAATAACTGTGTTCAAATAAACCTATTCATAGGAATAATCACATAAGGAAGCCAATGGATTTCCTCAAATCTTGTCTTTGATTAAATCCTCCATCTTCAACATGAGGAGACAGTGGAGAGGAAAAAACTCCCTTTTAACAGGAATGAAAACCTCCAGCAGAACCAGAACCAGGAAGGACGGCCATCTGCCTGGACTGGTTGGGGGTGGAGAGGACAGGAAAGAGGGCTCAACAAGCACCATAACTCTAAGTCAGGGAGACCTGCTGAGGAAGAAAAAAAACAAAACAGAAATGAACGACAGCAACAATGTCAGATATTTATACATGGAGAGTAAAGAGAGCAGAGAGAAGCCCAGTGCATTGTGGGACATCCTTTAGCAACTTAAATTCTCCAAGCCAGCCTTGACTATAAGCTTTATCAAAAAAGAAAGTTTCAGGCCTAATTTTAGCATCCCAGAGACCAGACTGATATCCAACGAGAATAAAGTGTTTTCAGTCTTGGCTCTGAGGCTGTGGAATAATTTTCCCATGGAAATCAGATCAGCTGATTCAGTTCTTACCTTCAAATTGTTTTATTAGAGCAGATTATATTCAAACTATTCTCCACTTTTTAATTTTTTGTTCTTATTTCCTTTCATGCTGTTGGTTTTATGCATCATGTTAGTGGACATCAAACTTGTATTTCACATTTGATGGTCTTTATTTCCTTTTATGGGGCTGGTTGTACACTGCTGTTTGTAAAGGACTTTGTAACTGTTGTTTTTTAACAAATAAACATCATTATTGTTTTTAATTTGTCCAAAATTAGACCTTTGGGCAGAGTTTGGTATCAAAGCATTAATATAAATGAGACAAGTGTTTTTTGTGTTTTTGTAACATAGCATCCCATTGTGATGATGTGTTTACTGACCTGTCCGTCAATATTATTATTCCTCTGTTATTTTACAGATGATGGGAAGGTGGTGAAGGCTGTGTCGGTCATTAAAGACAACTGGGAGACAGAGGAGGTGATTCTGGAGGAGCTGACAGTCTTCCAGGTGAGATCCAACTACTGATACGTTTTTTTTTTTTAAAACATAGAGCAGAATTCTAACCTTTTAGGGATCACATCAGCTGATTATTTCTGCTGCATTTTTATCCCACAGGACATTGTCAATCCTCTCGTTTAGAGCCAAACTCACTCCTGTAACTACTCAGGACATTTATGGTTATGATCAGCCTGTTTTGGTGTCTCTCTGTGCCCATTTGGCAACTCTGCACGATATGATGTGCCACATGAGGCCTTGTGCGTACATCTGTCTGGAAAAGCTCCACTCAACCTAAATACAGACAGCGGGGCACATATTTCCCAAGATCCTCTGTGTAAATATTCCAGCTGGGAGAAGTGAGGGATGAGGAGTAAGTGGAGGAATACATTCGGGGGAAAAAACAACAATGGGGAGACAGAAATAGAGTCAAGGATGATAAGGAGGAGGGAAATGAAAAAGCATGACAAAGAAGGAAGTAGAAAATGAAATTAAGACATTCAAGCCGCGTAAAAGCTATGAACAGGTGAAGGGAAGGAAGAAAACCATAACAGACCCAAACAAACAGGATACGGCATCTAAAACAGGAACAAACCCGTTTAAGGACAGCTGGTCCCCCCTGCATGAATCTGCAGTGTTTTTTTTGTTTTTGTTTTCTGTTGGTTAGAGCAAAGGAGGATAGTTCACAACCTCTCTGAGTGCCGTTGGCTCTGACAGGAGGCAATACAGCTAGACCACCATCAAAATACTTCAACTCTCCCTCCGTGGCACCCCACTCGTCTTTTGATTCGACCCCTTGCCCCAGTCTGGTCAGGGGTCAATGATTCCCTTTGTGAGACGCTGAAACGAGTCAATGAGCCAGAAAAATGAAGCAGTGGGGTAATTTTAGCCATCCGAAGAAGAAAGAGACTTATTAGATTTGTAATCTCAGTAGCTGCCCTGACCCCAGAGTCAGTCGGGGAGTTTAAACGTTGCTCTGAGGAATTCTCGGACCTCCAGCGGCCTGAAATATAACGGCTGTTAAAGAGAAACGCCGGTGTTTCTGTCAGTCATTCCTGCACATCTGTCAGCAAACAGATGCTGGAGTTTCCTCCGTTGTCAAGGATCTCTTTTCTTTATGATAGAAAACACTATTTAAGGATAATAATGATGAAAATAACTTGAGACTCTTACACTCCACTACTGTCCTCCTTCCTCTTTCTGTAAAATATTGATGCTCTTCAGATGTTCACTTAAAGCAACAATACATAACTTTCTGACTCTGTTCCTCCAACCCGTTTTGATGGAATGCTGACATTCATCATGTATATTCCTGAACACGTCATTGCCCTGCTACATTCTGGGGATGAGAGGCCACGCTTAACAACTTGTGGTTTTTTCCAACCCAGAACGTCACAGCAACGTTTTACTTTACGGCACTACATTACACGCTAGCAGCTGGATATCAACAGAGATGGGGGAAGAAAAAAAAGAGAGAAAGTGACAGAGCAAGAGATAAGACAAGAGTTAACATCAGGCTGACTTTACCTGGCTGGAGAGAGCTCAGAGATGAGACAGGATGCAAGATAGATGGCTAATCAGCCGTCATTAAGGGACGCCAAAGCCAGAAAATCTGCCAAAGTTCAGAAGTCCTGCTTTAAAAAAACGTCAAAAAACATTTTTAATATTAGTATTAATGAATTATTTTCACATTAGATGATGTACTGTGTCCTAATTTGAGCATAAATACCTGATATTTTGATCATCCTTTGTCTTCATTCAAATCAACTTTGGTTTTTATTTTTTTGATACACATTAATTCGATTAATTAATTTGATTTAAAAGTGCAACTTGTGAGTTTATAAAACACGGTGCTTATTCTGAAGATAAACTGTGTTTTAGTATCAGAGTTTTGTACAGTGTTAACACAGTGACATCATGAGGGAGAGCAATAACAAATATGGACCAACACATGCCAGTTTTGATGCTGACATCCTAAACGTCAGTGCATCATCACAACAGATCACATGAGGATGAACATGATAGTTCCACAACGTATCAGGGATATTGTTAAGTAAGAAAGACGCACATCAAGTAGACTGCTGAAGACACTTTAAAGTCATATTTGTATTTGTAATATTCAAAACAAAGTAACTCGCCCAGCCAGCAGATTTGCTTATTTTAAGCACATGAATGGTTTTATATAGTGTATTATATTATATAGGTGATTATGTTGTGTGGCTTTATATTCTCATGTGTGGTCTCAAGGGAAGCAAACCAAACTGAAAACAATCTGCAGATTAATTTACAAAATTTTTTTGCAAAACCTGTCTGCAAAAAGAATATTAAAAAAAGACTATCACCTAAAAAAAAAGCTACTTTTCTTTCTTTTTTGCACAGACAGCTTGAAAAGAACCAGTCAGGTTCTCAATTATCAGACATCTTATGTAGCGTTAGCACCAAGGTCACATGACTTGGTTCAGGTAACTGAGATCATTCAGTCGAGCCAATCAGAAATCAGCATAATGCTGCCGGACTTGCTGACCAGGTGATACAGTTAGTCTTTGTTATTTCTTATAAAACAGTCGTTTCACATTCAGAAAGCTCATTGTGACTTGATATGACTTAATCGGGCAGATGTGCAATTTGAGGTGAAAAAGACATTAAAAAATCTTGTTTTTGAGACACATTCAGGTGGTGAAGATCTCAGGCAGAATGAAGACTTCAAGTCAGGAAGTGATTTTTTTTTTTTACAGCAGAAGAAGAAGAGGTGGAGAAACTCTATCCAAATGTTTGAATAGGCCAGGGGTTTAAACTGTGATAGGATAGGATATAAATGAGCAGGGAAAGCAAGAATGTGCAGATTAACGTCATCAAGCTTTCAGTTTTTACTTCCCGTAATACAGCAGCATGTACTGAGAGATATTATTTATAAAACCTAAAACATTCAAAATTATATCCATGGATATTTTTTTCTTTACTGAAACTATTTTCCAAACTGTTTAAATTCAACTTCAAATGACGTTGAAAATTTGCTTCTGTCTGAGATCACTCACGACTTGTTTGTTTTAACACTTAACAACCAAACTGCCTTTCTGTTTCTGCATCAAACTGAGACGGGTCAGTTTTTAACCCTTGTGCTCGCAAATAGAGATAAATATCTGTACTGATGCAGTTCTCTGAATTCCCACAGAGTCCCATCCAGAGCATGGAGCTGTCCACCAAGAGAGTAAGTTGGTTTGTTTCTACATGCGTGTGTGTGTGTTGTTTGACTTTTATGTTTTCCTGCAGCACAGGTATAACTGGATCTGAAGGTCTTTTTGAAGTTTTATACAGTTGTTATTATTTAGTAAACCTGCTGTGTTTAGATGTTGCAGAGTTCAAGCTGTAAAAAAAAAAAAGTAATCACAATGGAAACTTCAGTGTTTCCCCCATCGAACTGAATGTGATTTAAAACTTCATATTTACTGTATTTATTTTGCTTTAATCATAAGTGAATGTGACCCAGAGGTTAAACAGCAAATATATTGTAGCATTTATAATCATGACTGTAGCTAATATTAAATAGAAATAGCAAATAGTCCCGTGTATGAAAAGATCAGCCTTTTTAAGAAAAAAATGGCAAAAATAAGTTTAATAAACATAAAAAAAGAAAGTTCTAAAACATGATCATGACTATTTATGCTCACCATCTATGTTATCAGGTCCATGGTTGTTGGTCTGAGTATAGCAGAAACTGCTGATCAGACAGCTGCAGTTAGTCCAGAATGTTGCTGCTCCAGTCCTCACTAAGACCAGGAAAGTGGATCATATAACACCAGTCCTCACTAAGACCAGGAAAGTGGATC
>JBBBVU010000003.1:7406936-7429900 GCA_037177055.1 Atherinosoma microstoma
GGCCCCTTAGTACCAACATGGCATGGTTTAACCACCACAGCCTACCTGAGTATTGTTGCTGACCATGTCCATCCCTTCATGAGCACAGTGTAGTATCTTCTGATGGCTACTTCCAGCAGGATAATGCACCATGTCACAAAGCTTAAATCATCTCTTGAACATGACAATGAGTTCACTGTACTCCAATGACCTCCACAGTCACCAGATCTCAATCCAATATTCCACCTTTGAGATGTGTTGGAACGGGAGATTCTCATCATGGATGTGCAGCAACTGTGTGATGCTACCATGTCAATATAGAGCAAAATCTCTGAGGAATGTTTCCAACAGCTTGTTGAATCTATGACACCAAGAATGAAGACAGCTCTGAAGGAAAAAGGGGTCTAACCCGGTACTAGCAAGGTGGACCTGATGATGTGGATGGTGAATGTGTATTTATAGATTAAACAGATTAATCTCCATTATCCTGCTTCTATTTTTAAGTCTCTTACAGGTTTGTTCATTGAGCCTTGATTTCCCTCAGTTTCTAAACATGCTGTTTTTTATGTCTGTCTTTTCAGTCTGGAAGTAAAAATGGAAAAATTCCTCAAAAGCATCTTTAACATAGAAAATCATCAGGAAAAATTCCTTCACAGTAGAAACAAGGATGATGAGTAGGATGATAAAGTCAGATAAAAAACTGCTTCTCTGCTCTTCCTCCCTGTTTCCTCTCCTCCTCCTCCTCCTCCTCCTCCTCCTCAGGAGCAGCTTTATGTGTCCAGTGAGCTCGGCGTGGCCCAGCTGGGACTGCAGAGGTGCGAGTTTTACGGGGCCGACTGCGCTGAGTGCTGCTTGGCTAGAGACCCCTACTGCTCCTGGGACGGCCAAACCTGCTCCAGATATTTTCCCTCCAGCAAAAGGTAGAGACACTCATTGAGGTTTATCATAACACCTACACCTGCTGTAATCCAGCTTCTTACTCATCACAACATAAAGGCCCACACTTGTTTCTTTTTTATAAATTTACAAATAGTTAAAGCTTTAAAATCTTCAAACATGCCCAGAACGAGCTGAAAAGGAGGTGAAATGACACACATGGTTGTTTTTCTTCAGAAATACAACAAAGCATGAGATATCCCACAACAGTCCTGATAAGAGCTCACTGAAACAAATTACAGTCATGTTGTTTTCCATTTTAATCCTTTAAAACTAATCTGTGAGAGGCAGAAGTTTGTGGACTTGTGGGATCAGCAGCTGGTTTGAGGATGGAGTTAGAGTCAGCTGTTTTCAGTCAGTGGGAAGAGAGATGTGAGTGGACACTAAGTATCATGGCACAGATAGAAGTATAATGTTATCGGGCTGGAAAAGGTTAGAAGAGTTGGATCTCTAACAATTCAGTCAGACAGCTTGACTGTAACTGCAGGAAACTGGAGACCAGCATTTCTCTTCTTTTCAGCATCCAGCGATCTCTTATTTGGTCGATGTCAACATTCTTGAGGCGGGGCTGTGAGACGATAACTAACACCAGAAGGCTGCTGGAAATAGGTTCTGTGAATATCTGAGAACAAAACTGAAGTTTCTGATATAAATGAAATATTTCAAGAAAAGAAGAAACTACATTCCAGCATAAAAACCTTGAGGCATGGTGGTGGCGGTTTCATGGTTTGAAGATATTTTGCTGCATCTGCGTGAAGACAACCGGAAAAACTCATTCTGAATCGTAGCAGTGAATTCATCTGGAAAAACATCTGAAATTAATCTACAGAGAAAACAGATCATTAAATGAGACAAGGAGGGATAAAGTTCATGTTTCTGGGAAGTCAGATGCTGCCTTCATGTCCTATCGTAATTATGGTAAAGACCAAAAACCGACATCAAAATTGCACATGAACACCCATTGACGTGGTAATTTCCACTGGAAAGCTAGAAAGTTTTTATGATACCCGAGCTGCCTAGAGGAGATAATCTTTGACCCTTCAACATGGCGGAAAGCAACAAAAGTATTGTAAATGTTAAGCATTACATTCAGTTAAAAGTTCTCTGCTGCTGGTAGTTGGTTAGTTTTTATCCAACCTAATGCTGTGGCAGAGAGAATTCTAATAACATTGCCATTTAAACTTAGTATCGTTTTTAAAAACACCAGTGACAGCATCATATACTGGGACTAGGAGATGGCCCAGCCCATAGTCCAAACTCTCTATCAGCAGGAATGAGATGGTAAATTGTACATGGACCAGGATTTCAACACTGCTCTGCAGTAGATCCGCCATGTTTCATTTCACCATGACAACCAAAAACACTTGAACACAACAGACTTGTACTTCCACTTAACAAATGAAGAGGATCATCTTTCCCATTCACCACATGAAGGCAGCAAAAGTCCCGATCAGAACCTAATAAAATTGTAACAAACATTTTTCATGTGAGAAAACAGAAAAACCTCAGAGCTGAATCTTCTCTGTCCAGATGAATGAGATCAGATTCAGTAAAGGATCCTGTTTTATATATTAACAAAAAGAAAAAGGGATCCTTTTTTCTCAATAATTCAATGATCAGGTGAAATATTTTTGTCTCACTGATTTAATTGGGTCCAGATGTCAGTTGCTAGCCTGGCTTGGATTATGGACAGGCTCCTGTGGGACTCCTGTCTACATGTAAGTTGCTGGGTGGTATTTGGTGGGCCAGAAGTGGTCCTAATATGGGAAGCCTGCCTGGACATATATTATGGTAATTTCCTTGTGGGCCACATGTGATCAATTTGAAAATCTGTGTTTTACTGGAAAACTGCTCTGCTCTGAGGTCAGGGGTCCAGTCCCAGCTCGTGGTGCCTAAGACTAGAGGGGCCTTCTCTGTTGTCAGCCCCAGACTCTGGAACGCTCTGACCCTCCATGTCCGAACGGCCCCCACAGTGGAGAGCTTTAAGTCTCGTCTGAGACCCACTTTTAAACTCAGGCTGTTAACACTGCATGAGTTGTATGGTCCTCTGTGTCTTTTTATAAATCTTTTATTTTTTACCTTTTTTTAATTTAACTTAATTATTTCATTTACGTTTTTATTGTATTTATTGATATTGCTGATTTTATTGTGCAGCACTTTGGATACGTGTTCTGTTTTAAATTTGCCTTATAAATAAAGTGGATTGGAGAATAGATTTTATATTTATATTATATGTTATTAGACTTTTTATTTTTAGCTTTTTTGTTTATATTTTCATCATTTTATTTTTTTATCTTATTAAATCCAATTTAATGTAATCGTAATCCATTTCTTTTTCTTTTTTATTCTTATTGTCTTTTTTTAATCTATTTTACCTCATCTTAATTCAGTTTGGATTTCACTCATTTCTTTTCATTATATTTCATCTGATTTTATTTTTCTTCTTAATCTAATTTTCTTCTTATCTTTTTATTTTGTTTATTATATTTTCATTGTTTTATTCTTTTTTAATCTAATTCAATTTTATGACTGCAAACAGTTAATTTACAACTTCTAAATGAACACATAAAGATCAGCTGCACGAGTTTGGTCATTAAGTGAAGGTCAAATTAAAGCTAGAAAAGCCGCTTGAAGACAGAGATGATCAGTCAGTACTGTATAACTGTATGCAGGAAGTTATCTTAGACATTAATCTTGGGTGGGAGGGGGAGACATTAAAGAGAAAATGAATTCATCATCCTCTGAACAGAAAAAGAGCAAACCCTATGATTCAGTGAAAAAAATAATCCAGTCAGAAAGACCTGCAGTTATCTCCCAGTCCAAAAAACGACTCGATGACACTCTTCACACTCTTCACCATGGCTGAAACAACACTGGGTGTTTTCGTAGCCTTCTCTCTCTCCGCGTATCCTCGTTCATAATGGCGGTGGGTTGAAGTTTTGGGCTCAGACGGCAGCCAACAACAACAAGGAGGAGGATTTAATGCCGTTTAACAACTTTATCTGCAGGCACGATGTTATCTGCTGCTGTCAGCTGGTGTTAAACTGATGAGTCCAATCAACTGCTGCACACATTTCACCCACGGACAAACTACACTGTTACCATGACGAGTGTGTGTTTGTGCATCTGGATAGAAAAAATTCTCAGATATTGTATAAATCATGGAAGTAGATGAAGCTGTAAAGCTGATTTAAAGTTATAGAATTAGTCCCAGAGGTTTGATGATTTAAATAAAGGAGGAACTCTGCTCTCAGTGGACATTTATTTCCTTTTTACCTAAGTTAACATGCAACACGGGAAGCATTTGAAGTGAGGCTAGGAAATGAGTGAACACAACTACACAGAGAAAAATCTTCTATTTTCTCTGATTTGTGCCTCCTCATTTCCTTTTTTCTACTCAAACACAACCTCTTAAAGCATATTTTACTTTCTCAGATACTTCTGGAGGAGAGGGGAGGCTGCAGGAGGTTGACGATCATAAAACAGTTGTAGGCTGCAACAAGACAAGGGATGATATTTCACCGACATCAGTTTAAAATCCTCATGGCTCATTTTGTCACCTTGACTCCTCCATCTTTGTGTCTTCGCTTCCACCTCGTCTTCTTAACTTGCACATGAGATGGACTAAGATGGGTGGAGAGGAATCAAGCTTGTTAAAACTGGGGTTTGAGGGAGGAGCGGGACTTCAGAGAAAGTGCCGACTCAATCCCACAGAAAGAGATGCAATGACCTGCTGATGCAATGTGAGCACAGAGCCAGAATGCTACGAGAACAGCAGCTAAACAAGCAGCTAGAGGTGCAACACGGCCAAATAGATTATTTCAAAGAGACACAAATAGAGTTCATTCAGATGTAAAACCAAGAAACCCCCCATCACTACAAAACAGCTGCAAAGAGATGCAAAATCACCGCACAGAGACTCAAACAGGTGCAAACACGAAGAAAAATCAACTGGAGACTGTTTACCAGTTAAAGCCAAATACATTTGTTTAAGTTAAACCAGTTTAAAGAAACTAAACCAGCAGCTAGAATCTAACAAAACCAGCTGGATTTTTCATTTCTATCATTTGTTCTTCTTTCCCTGACTCTGTAGTTTGAGGGACCGGGGGCCTCTACGTGTCTGTATTCAGGGGCCCATTGCCTCATAATCCGTCCATAGTTGGAGCTGAGGGAATAAAAACAAGTGTCTGCATCTCAAAAGAAATTAGCATGAAGCTGAATCTTCCTCAGTTTCAATACGAGGAGCTGAGTTTTGAAAAAGGAGGTTGGCTTCATTCCTTTGGTGGTTTTTGAGCCTGAATGTGAGAATGAGGGGGCCGAGCTCCAAAAACCTTAAATCCTTCAGTTTAATTAAAGCAGCTTAATGGCACCTTTACAAGGCCCCTGGTGTTTTGGGTTTTGTGATGCAGGTTTTCTGGTGCAGATATAAAGCTTCTGCTCAGTTTCTCCTGATTTTGTACACGGATACTTTGGGGATGGGACCGGAGACCTCAGATCAGAATAAATCGGACTGAACCGTTATCACTAGTGGAGATCAGAGATGTGGTGTGTAAAAATATGTCCTGAGGAAACACCATGGTGACACGTTTTAATCTGTGTGTGTGTGTTTATGTGTCTGTCAGGCGGGCACGCAGACAGGATGTGAAGTATGGAGACCCCTGGAGTCAGTGTCCAGTCACAGCGGACGGTAAGGACTTCCACTGTCTGACACTGCATGAAGAAACTATTTTAAGTGTGTACTAGGAAAGAATGGAACTCCTCTCACACACTCTGAAATGGGGAGTTGCTCCATCAGAGAGACTGTGTGTAAAGTTAAACACAGAGTAGATAATTAGACCTGATGAACTCAAACATTCTGCATATGTTTTACAGTAACAGAAAAAGACAGAAAGACAATCATTTATCTGAGGATGGAGTCTCTTTTCACTCTCTCCAAACTACAGAGTGGTTCTCAATTGCGTTTATGGATACAGAAAATACTAATCAGCCAAAATAAAGAAAAGTAACATCCACTTTGATGTCACAAGATCAGTAGTGTTCCTCGCTGTATGTGTTACTGGCTTCAGTGATAATTTGTTTACATAAATGTATCTCGTACATTTTTAGACAAAGTAGTGCACAACTTGTGATTATTACAGTCTAGTCTGCTTTATTTCTGTGTCCAGTGTTGCATGTTCATGTGGAATACTTTGACTTTAAAAGCAGCACAGCACATTGAGACACTTCCCAGTAGAATGTAAAAGATTAATGTTGCAGCTCAATCATAATAACCCATTTTATTCTTTTTTTAAGTTACCAGTTCATCTGTACAAAATCAAATAATGCATTTAAGGCATATTCTCTTCAATCAGCAGATGTCTTCTTTAAATGTAGCAAAAAGTAGATATTTGGCACTTTTCCCCTATTTTTCCTACTAGTCACTAGACTGTTTCAGCTGGATAACAAGCTAAAAAGCACCTTAATGAGAGTGTGGACATGATTATGATACCTGGACGCACTGAATTCTGTAGCTGCTGTTGTGCAGTTTTAAAGTGTTCAACTTAAGCATTAATTTAACGAAAAGTGAAGTCATTCGACATCGCAACATTAGAGATAAAAAAAAAAGTAAAACGATTCCATTTGCTGTTGCACTCCTTAGGCAGAGATTTGGCGCCCTCTAGTGGATTTTCTGTGTAACTACAACCTCGGAAACTTACAGAAAGAGGTTCTTGTTAATTAAAGAAAAGGTCAAATGTTGCATTACTTTCTAGTTTCATGTGATACTACTGATCTAATGTATCTGTGCTCATTGTTAATGTCAAAATAAACTAATATGGGATAAATCTTGGGATAAAAAAAGACAAACCTCTAAAAGATCACGTCCTCTGGAAACATCTCATGTCCTGCGTCCTGATCTGTTTCTCTGGCAGATTCGGAATCGGTGGCGGAGAAGGTGGTGTACGGAGTCGAGGGAAACTCCACCTTCCTGGAGTGCGTTACTCGGTCCCTGCAGGCTGAGCTCAGGTGGACAGTGCCACGGTCGGACAGCCAGCAGAAGACACTCAGTCAGATTCAGGAAAGCAGACAAGTGAGTTTCACACGTTCGCTCAGTTTCTCGCCAGAAGTTATGGAAAGTTTTCCTGATGGCTGATGTTTAAGGGGTCTCTGTCTTTATTCAACCTTGTGATGTTTCCCTGCCCCCAGGATGATGATGACCGCTCCCTCCACATGAAGCGGGGGTTGCTGGTTCAACGCCTGGAGCTGAACGACGCCGGTCTCTACACCTGCACCAGCCACGAGCACTCCTACAGTCAGGTTCTGGCTCGGTACCGCGTTCACATCATCCCCAACCACAGTCTCCATCCGGCCCGCTATCCACAGAACCCCCTGATCCTGGGGAGGACGGGCCCAGTCGGAGGAGGGGTCTCTGGGTTCCTGGGCCAGGTAGGAGCCCCTCACCCGGCCGCCCCTCTGCCGGGACACAGGAACTCGTGGCTGCCGCAGCATCCTCAGCAGCTTCCTGTGAGGAGCTACAAAGACCTGCAGATGGTGGGGAGCAACAGTCTGAGCGTGGACGAGTACTGCGAGCAGCTGTGGTACCGAGAGAAGCGCCGGCAGCAGAAACTTCGCACCCTGAAGCTGAAACAGGAGAGCAGGAAAGCCCGGGTGAGGAGGAACAACCCCCCTGATACCCCCCTGTAGTCTCCTGGAAGACAGAGACTTTTTAAGGACAACAGTTCCTGTACATGCAGAGGACGAGGACAGGTTATATCCAGACAGTTTGCTCTTACAGCAAATCCAGAGAAATCCAGCTAACTACCATATATCTGCTATAACAGAACTAACATTCAAGAAACAGGTTGTTTATCCTGAATATTTTCATATTTAGATGTTTTTTCATGTTTTTAGCAACTCTTTTGTAATTCTAATCTAATGTGTTTAGAATAAGACTATGTAATGTATTAAGTCGTAAATAAGCAGAAATGGGAGAAAGGGAAGTGTTTGCACTTTGTTTTAAAGTCTTCCAGCAGATTTTTTGTGAGTACCCGAAAAACTAAATCATTAACATGACATATTTAGATGATTCTATCCATAAAATGACCCTTTACATGTCAGACTAATGATACTGAGCATCAGCCGGTGTTATAACGATCCAGGCCTCTCGTCTTTGCTGATAGGTTCTGATGTTTGCCCCAGTCTGAATCAAAATATCTTAAAAAGAAACAGATAGTATGTTGACATGAGTATTTCATTTAACCATACACTGTGATTACAAGCAAGCAACACTTATGTTTAGTACTTTTAACATTTATTAACAATTGGCTGGCTAGCAAAACCAAAAATGATGATGTGAGTTTAAAGGCCCTGAAAAGCTGTTTGTTTTTTCTTGATTCTTAGAAATAATGTTTGTATTTGGAAAAACAAAAACCATTTAGCAATTTATTGTAAAATGCCCCTAATTTTCTCTAACTTTATTCTGGGTGAATTATTATAAAGATATTTTCAACAATCATCTGTGTAATCTGATTGAATTTGAAGTGAGAAAAGGGAAGGAAAGTTATTACTTTAACAACATTCCCTTTGTTATTAACACCTACTTTTATTTAAATGTGTAGAAAATCTTTTTTTTTATCTAGTTATCAGCTGCTTTTTAGTTTGAGAGTTTCCAGGAAAATTAGGAACAAACTGAATTATTAACAGACTTTAAATCAAGTTTTAGTTAGTAATAATAGAGTCCTAAAGTACTAATCAGATTTAATTATTGACTTTCTTTCATGCTTTTGATGAATTAATATTCTCAACACTGCAGCTGTTTGGTGTCTTGAGCCACTTTTATTTTTTATATTCATCTCCAGTAAAACAAGCTATAAGTATGAGGCAAAGTGGTCTGAGCAGCTTTATTCTTCGACACAGTCTGAACCCTCTTAGACAAGCTTTGTATCATTTCTTTAATTAGTCTTCAGGAATAATTCTCCAGACTTCTTTCCAAAGCTCTTCTATGGACGTTTCTACCTTTTGTTCTGTTCCCTGTCCAGATGATCCCACACTGCTTTAATAATGTTGAGGTCCGGGTTCTGGGGAGGATTCATCACTCCTCCATCAGACCTTTTACTCTCAGTCCAGTTCTTGTGTCATGTGATATATCTCACCCTTTTCTCGCTGTTTCCCTTCCTTAAGAACAGCTTTTTGAGATCTGAGGCTTCGGCCAACAGTAGATGGATCAGCTAAAGGTCCAGATGCATTTCTCAGGTCCTGGTTCAGCTCTTTGCTGGATTTGTTCCTATTTCTTCAGGACATCTCTTACAGATCCTGTTCATCTGCTGCAGATAGCTTTTAGTAACTTTTTCTTTGGTCCTCCACTTTCCAGTTTCCCCAGAAGTTTGAAGGACACACTGCACATAATGCTGAGATATGTCAAGTTTTCAGCTAACAGCTGTTTAGGAATCACCAGAAATCCTATTTTCCGTCTTATTTTTGCTGTTTTTTCAGAGATGCAACTGGTTCTTTTCCATCAGTCATCCCTTGAGTTTGGAGCTTTTTTTCTGTTTGAATGATTTATAGGTCAGAGTTAAGTGGCCTAAAGAAAAAAGCATTTCTCTAAAAAAAAATGTTCAGGTACAATGACTGGACTGAAAATGAAAGGAAAAGCTTAAAAAGACCACTTCTAAAGATTACAACAAAGTCTGGCTGCTGGGAAGAGAAGTTTAAAGAATTGAAAGGTGGATCAGGACTTTTGTTCAGTCACGTTATGAAATCAAACCTTCTGTTTTGTACGGCCCGACGGCTGAGGTAAAATCAGCTGTAAATTCGTCATTCGGTTAACGTGCAGGTGGAAATCTTGGATCTCACTCAGACACATATTTATACTGTTAGTTAATGACAAAAGATTAAACAGGACGAATGTATCACATGAAACTGTGTTTGACTAAAACATTTTTTACATGTATTCATGTTTGTCTGGGCATCATGACGGGATAAAGGCCTCCGTGGAGACGCACACATGAAATGGACCTTGCTTGAAATATTATGTAGCTCTTTCACATCCATGTATATTAAAGAACTCTATTTTTGATAGGTTTTTATTACCCTATAATCTGTGTGTGTTCATTTTTAACCTCACAACCATGTTAAGCTTTGAGATCAACGCTGCCTTCACTGTATGTGAATAAACCACGAATGATAACTTACATCTACAATAAAAGGAATAAAAACATACTCAAGTTTTCTGATGACTTGTTTTTCTTTGGAGGCTTTTTATTTAGGATGTGAAGCAGGTTGGTGTGGCTGATTATGTAATATTAGAGCATCCCTCTGTTGGTGTTGCAGTGTTGTATTACAAAAAAATGGAACAAAGAGTTTTAGTTTTTAGATTGAATCATAGCAGTGAAACAGCCTTCTAAGAGTTTTTAATGATTTTTAACTACTGATTCAGATAACTAGACCGTTCTGGTGCTTCTAGACCTGACTTATTGTCTCTCAGTCCACATAGAGAAATATTCTGCTGCTGCTGCAGCCTGTAGAGCTCCTCCAAGTACCATCCTCCTTGGTCACATCACATACTGTTCCCTTTGTATATTTTGCCTTTGGAAATATAAAATTCCCCTCCATTGCTTTACAGATGATGTACAAAACATCCAGTATGTGTCCAAAGAAATAAAAACTTAAGGTTCATTGTAGCCTTTGTGAGACTCTTCATATGACGTCAAAGCATGGATTCATTAAAAGTTGATTAATCTAAAATTAAAACTAAACTAAGATGGTTCCTTCAACTAAATCAATCTGCACAAAACCCTGGTCAGGTTTTTGATAACTCTTAAATTTGTTAGGCAGATCAGCTCAGACATCTCTGTCCGAGAGATTTGATGTTATTCGTGCTCCCAGAGAGCCTCAGATCAACAGAAACACTCAAATCCAGGTTAAAGACCCTCCTGTTCTCTGCTGCATTTACATCGTTTTTATCTGAAAGACCAAATCTGTACCGTTTCTTTTAAGATTGAATTCTAAACTTGATCATGTTTTTAATCTGTTGTCCTTTCTTATTTTTTTCTCTCTTCTGTTTTCATTTGATTTCTTTCTAAAAGTTTGTTTTGTTTTAATGTACTTTTCTTTAATGTAAAGCACCTTGAATTGTCCTGTACATGCAATGTGCTCTATAAATAAATTTATTATATTATATTATATTATATTATATATTATTATATATTATACCAATGTTGGACTCTCTTCTTCATCCACACATAATGTAGAGGTACTTTTATATCAAATCCAATTCCAGTGTGAACATTCTTTTCTATGTCTGCTCTGCTCCTAATCAACTCATGAAAAAAATTCCAGGATTTAATATTCATCCTGTGACCCTACTTTAGAATAAGCAGGTGATGGATGGATTGAACATTTATCAGCATCATCATGTTTATTTATTACTGTTGTCATTATTCTAATGCTTCACAAGCTGCTGAAATTAATGGCATTTCTTCAAATCATTTCAACAACATAGAGAAGAAAGAACAAAATGTGTTCATGGATTTCTTCAAGTTTACTGCAAGACAGAAAGAAGGTTAGGCCATCATTCCTGCCAGCAGCCTCCAAAAGAAGACTACCAGTTAATCAATATTCCCTTTTTTTAAAAAAAAAAAAAACCAACAAACATCCTACTACATCATTGCAATTTCCCTCTTGGATAATTGCATATTTGTTCCATCTAATTTGATTTCATCCATCTCATTATCAAATAGTTGCTATAACACGCACCGTACAGAAGGTGGCAGCAATGAGCAATCACATGAACCGACCTCCTCCTCTAAAACACCAAAGAAGAAGAAAAGGCGCTGCGGTCCGCTCGGTGGAGTTTGAATCGCGCTGATGAGAAACCAGTTGTTTAGAAAGCGGCCTGAACTTTGAGTTTCTGTGAGGGGCAAAGGTGAAAATGTGTTCCATTAAAAGTTGAATATATTCGGATTTTGTTGGACGAGTTGTCAAAGAATTTCTGTGGACTTTGCGGCTGCTGCTGTCAGTTTCAGGGGGTCTCATTTTACTTGCTAAGTACGTTAGCATCGCTAGCTAGCACGCTAACTTTAATGGTTCATTGACGGACTGTCACTTCATGACTTTCCCAGCTTGTGCTCAGTACTGTAGACAATTTATACAGTTGTCCTTCCTCTTCCAAAGCCTCAGTTTGTTTTAGTTATCGGATTGTATCGTATAAAGGTGGTCTGAAAACTTCATGCTAAGCAACAATGTGCTGCCAGCTAACTTAGCTGAAGAATAAATGCGTGTTTGTGTTTGTGGTCCAGCTCCAGGTGGGATCTTAGTGGATTATAAACACACATACGGATCCTACATGGCTGCTCCAACGTTACAACAGCCCAGTTTCCTACTGGTGAGTCTGGCTAAACATTATTGTTCAGTAGAACCAGCTGGTTCTCAGACCCACGTGCATCCTCTAACCAACAAGTAACTTATATCCTGTAAACTATATTCTTGTGATGTTGTTTCAGGCGAACCTTAAAGCAGATATGACCACCAAACCTCTCCTTCAGCGATGTCAGGATCTGGTGAAGATCATAGATGAGTATCCTGCAAAGGTACCATCATCTCTCCCTCCATGCTCTGTACTGGTTTATCTCTCTTTGCTTTTATAGGAGGGCTCTTCTGTTCTGCACGTTTTTACATGTTTTTGTGATTAAGCACCTAAATAAAATTAACAAGTATTTGCAGAGCTAGACAAATAGCTAATGGATCCATTTAATTTAAACCAGTAGTGTTGGAGCAGGGAAGCATATAAAACCTACAGGACAGTGGCCCTCAGAGGGCCTGAGTTAAACAGCCATGTTTTAATGGACATATTTAAGAACACAACAAAAATTCCCACATGGCAAATCATTTAGTATGAAATTATGAATGAAACTTTGGTGCACATGTGTAAGACTGTGTATAAACATGATCAGGACATCAGTATCTTAAAAAATAAAAAAGGCACAACAATGTGCCTTTGTATTACATACTGTTTAGATGTACAAAAATCTATATTTTCTTCAATATTTTATTTTTTTTGGTCTGGTGCCAGCGGTCAGGACATGTATCCCTAAATTCATGTTTCAGTTTTGAAGAAACGATATGAAAACGGTTTTAAAGGTTAAATCTTAAACGTTTATAGTAAGTTATTGACTTAACTTTCTTTTATATTAATATTTTTGTGGATAAAAATATTGTCTAGGAAATTAGGACAAGCTTGAGAGGAAAAGGGACATAAACATTTGAATGATAGTCATGCATGTATGATAAGTACTAGTCAAAAAGCATTGTACATTCAGTTGATAATTAACCAGGATTACCTAAACATTCATTATCACCTGTGCGAAGAGGTAACTGTGTCATGTAGCTTCTGAGTTTCACTTTTTGTATTGCCATGTTTTCTTAAAGTTATTCTTTACTATGTAAGTCATCAGATCGAAGGTGGAGTACATTATTCAAAGGTTTGTTTGCTTTGCACAGATCCAGATAACTGGCTTAGATTCTTGTTTTCAGATATCAATAAACATATTTACTGATGTACCGATGTGACAAACTTGATAAGAGAGCTGAATCTTGTGCTTCACTTTCCCCATCCACATGGTAGATAAATACTTTTAGTGATCCCACAAGGGAAATGGTGAAATTTCTGCCTGTTATATATGTATGATGATACATATATAACAATGATAATGATGTCGACACTGTAGTATTTTCCTTTAGTGTGTGTGTGTGTTTCAGACCTAAGTTCACCAAAATAGTTTGTGTTATAAAGGGTTATTGTTTCCTGTGGTATGCGGAGGTTGTGTTGGCGAGCAGCTGTCAGTGCTAAAGCGAGGGACACAAAGGGTGATTGTGATGCAGGCAAATGACCTTCTGTGTGGGTCTTTATCGCCATCTGTACCAACGTTGTGATTCTGGCTGCAGGTTGTTTAGGACATGGCGCTGATAATCACTTGTTTATCTGTACTTATATGGTAATAAATACACATAAAAAGCCACTCCTGTCACTCAAACAAAGTGAATGGAGGCTTCACTGACTCCAGCCGTGTGATGAATATTAGGTTACTTGTTCTTTCCAACATTTGGAAGAAACTCCAGTAATACCACAGTTAGTTTGAGATTTCTCTTCATATGAAAAATATTTTTCTTCCACTGAAGGAGCTGAATCTGATCTTTCCTTGGCTGGTGGAGTGTGTGTTTGGCAGTCTGGACGGCATCATCGCCGGCTGGAACCTGCGTCTTCTTCATTCACGGAGCAATGAGTACAACCTTGTGTTGGAATTTCTGAACCCCAGGTAGCTGCTGTTTCTTTTTTATTTTCAATAAAAATAATAGATATAATTTATAATATAAGACAATATAACTATAAAAGTTCACATTTTTATCAAACCCAAACTCAGATTTGTTTTTTTCTCCTTCAGTGGTCCAATGATGAAGCTGGTGTACAAACTTCAAGCTGAAGAGTACAAATATGAAATCCCAGTCAATTATCTCCCGGTAGGAACGTTTTTCTCCTCTGTGCCTTCATGTCAGACTAAGCATTAACATACAAACAATACTGAATCCTCTGAAGGCCTTAAACTCCAGGTTAAGGCGAGATACTACAGTTGAAGTGGGGAAAATTTAAAACCGCCATCACTATGAAACTTTGCTGGTTTATTTCTCACATTAAGACAATTATTTTTTGCATTACGAGTTTTCTGTTTTCTGTTTAAATATGCTAATTAGGTATTACATAGCCAAAACGTGCTCATTTGCATACAGGGGGAAAATCTGAACACTGCATTAAGCCAGTTTCCAAGTTCTTGTTGTGTTTCATCGACATATTGGAGTCAACTGTTTGAACAAAGGGGATTTTGGATATATATACTTTTCACTTAAAAAAAAAATACTGTCAGGAACCAGAAAAAAAAACTTTTTGCCAATGTTTGGGATGAAATGTTCTTTAAATCAGGTTTTAAATGATATATATAAATTCTTAAAAAAAACATTAGAAATACAGACAGGAACATAACTGGAAAGTCTGGTGTCTGTAAGTGCTGCTGAAGTGGAGATTTTAGACCCAGAGCATGAGGAAAGAACAGATTTTAAGAAACCCCATTTAAACATTTGGTTTGTAAAATGTAACATATTTTTGTTATAAGACTATTTACAGACATCGGATCCATTTAGATTCATAGAAACAACAAGGCAGAACATTTCCAACACATCACAGCTGAAAACATGAGATTTATTTCCAGTGTCCATGTCCAAATGACATTATCCTAAATTTAAATCAGCCAATGAGAGTTCAGGCTTGGCATAAAATCCTCTCTTTTCCCATCATGTTTAGTGGCTGATACAGAGGGAATTGTAAAGTTTGGTTGAGATCAGACAGAGACAGAGCTTTCAGACGATACCGACCATGACGGGGTGCAGACAGCCACCACGCTGCTGCATTCTTGATAAAAAGATAAACTTTACATTAATTAAATAAACTCCTTTTAATGTGTATTTTGGGCATTTTCTTTTCACCGGTTTGAAAAAAGACATGATGAGAAAGAAAAAAAACAACCAAACTTTCAGAATTGACCTGTGATGAACAAACAATGTTTTTGCTTCTGTATCTCACCTTATTATAAGAAAACAAACATCTTCAATCATTTCATATTGAACTAAACTTCCTCCTGCTGTCCAGTCGACGAGGAACCATATTTGAGTTCTTCCTTTTGTGTCCACTGGAGGAAACTCAATACATGAGGAAAATACATTTTTTAAGTTTTCAAATTATTCCACAAAAGTTAAATTGTCCAAACAAACATTTGAGCCACTGGTGACTGTATGAAAGCTGATGAGCATGTGTGTGTTTTAAACTTTTTTTTAATTGTAATTTAATTCTTAATTGCATGAATTTCCACTTTAATATTGAAATATTCACAGTTCCCCATCAACCTGTATTTGGCTGTCACTGATGATAAACAGAGTTTAATCATAAATTCTGCTGTAAAAAGTTAGATTTGTATAAGAAAAACACAAACATGTTAAAGGTCTGATCAACATTAAGTTCAGGTTTGATTTTTTTAGTTTTTTTTATTATTATTTGGACATTAAGTCGTTATCAAATATACGAGTAATTAAAAATCTTTTATTGTTTGTTAAAGAAAATGTTTGTTTTGGTACATTTGGATGTTCCAGTTATCAGACTGAACCTAAGGATTCTATGCACAACTTTCTCAGCACTTTGATAAATAAAACCATAAAATAAGTTTAATTGAAGCTCTGCTCGCACATCACAAGTCTGACGTGACACCGTCTCCATCCCCTCTGCTGTTTGTCAGATCAGAAGCTGCAGCATCACACAGAAAGGAAAAAAATCTAACAGAAATAAGAGCAGCAACTTTAAACACTGTTCAGGCATCCATTTAGTTCAGGAGAAAATAAACTGAGTGGTTTAAATTCCATACCAGTCTGAAAAAATCCAGTAGAAATGAAAAAGTTTGTGTCTTGGTTTCTCATGCTCGGTGTGTTTCCAGGGTCCTGTGAAGGCCTGTATCCAGCAGGGAGTCCTCCCCGACTGTCCGCTGTTCCACAACAAGCTGCAATTACCCCTATCAGGGGTCCTGACTCTGAACCTCGCTTTCAGTATCCTCCCCCATGTAAACTGTTTGATTCTCAGCTTCATTTTTATCTCCTAAACCAATTTAGGTGCCATCCTAATAATTAGTTCATTTTTATTTTCTCCAATTACAAGTTTAAACTGAGAAAATCTCTCTCAGATGTTCACAGTTCCAGCTGCAGGTGTCATGTGACCACTCTGATACATGAGAAATGAACTTTCGCGGTTAATTATTCCTTAACGTTCTGCAGATCCCTTTGAATTCTTCATGTTTAATTTTGCGTACTGCCTCATCACACCAAAGGTGAGTTCACCTGGTTGAGTTCTGCCTCTTTCATTCAGATCTGATGGTTTGATGATGAGCTGCATGTTGATCACCACATAGACAGTGAATCTGTACTCTGTGATGTCAGAACCCTCCACAGGGTCAACAAGGCAGCTCTACTGACACTGCGTACTTTGTGCTGGTGGATATGTACCTGAAGTACTTCCTCCCCAGTGAAGGAAGCGTGCCGCCGTCCCCTTTCTCCGACTCCAGAGGCTCCGTCACGGCTCCTTCACCGAGGTACTCAATCATCATGTGTTAATCATACATGAATAAGATGTTTTATTATTTGAAACTAACTTCCTGAAACCTGAATGTTTCCTGAGGAACTGTACAGATTCATTAACATTGAATAGAACTGAGTTTTCAGCCTCGAAATAAACTCATTAATAATTCATTGATACGGTTTGGAATGAAAATAACTGATCGAGTATTTTACTGTTGCTTCCAGTTTTTAATAAACACACGCTGCTTCAGGTTGCTTTCTGTTTGTTGTTTGGTCAAACTCTGCTCTCCCCCTTCCTCAAATCCCACAGATCCTCCAGTGTGTCCTTTGCTGGTTATGGCGTTCACAGTCCCAGTCTCCTGAAGCATCACATCTTCCATCAGCCCTCGGTGAACGCAGACCCTGCAGCTCAGGAGATCTGGAGGTCAGAGACGCTGCTGCAGGTGAGACGCAGAGCAGGCTGTGATTCGGAGACCGACACTTGTGCCATGATATTAAGTTTGAGTTAACGCAGAGGTGGGGAACCCTGGTCCTCGAGGGACACATTTTATTTGGTTTAAGCTGTGGAAGTTGGAAGCTGATATTTTTATAATGAAACAGCAAATTTATGAGAGAAGTTGATGCTCGGCTCTATATGAAGTTTTAATAAAACTAAAAATGTTTGATTTAATTTCTCCAGATGTTTGTGGAGATCTGGCTCCATCACTACTCCCTGGAGATGTACCAGAAGCTGCAGTCCCCTCAGGTAAAGGTAAGACCATTAACTTCCCCCTCCCTCTGCACTGCAGCATCGCACGGCTGGCTGCTGATTGGCTGAGCACATCCCTTCCCTCACCTCTCCACCTGCTCCATCCCAGCAAGCCGTGGGTGGGGAAACCGTGAGACCAGCTACCGTTCCTACTCCTCCACTTTGTTTTGGTTAACTGTTCAGGCTGGTTTATAAGGACGTTTTTTTGTTAGCTGGTTGAAGCCAAAACAAAGTTTCTTCGAGGGTGAACACGTCCTCAGACTAAACAAGTTTCATGACCGAGGGACAACTTCATCCTCAGCTGTGAGCTCACACCGCAGGCGGGTAGAGATGAGCAGCGTAGCATTTATCAGACTGCTAGAACCAAACATCTGAGAGAAGTTGAAGCAGTGAACTGCTTGACGTGTGAGTGCACAGCAGGACTTCCTGGTCCAAACTTTGAAAGCATCAAATTCTCTGGTTTATATCAGATATTGAGAGTTTGTAGCTGCAGAGAAGAGCTGCTGCATTCAGGGATTTGGCATGTTCCCGGTAGTAGTGCTTTTGCTTCTCTCCACATCCTCTGCATGCTGCTTGTCCACCTCAGCAGGTGTTTGTTCTTTGGTGTTATTCTCCCCGTGGTCGTGTGTCTAACATCAACATTATGTCAACTAAGTCAGGCAACTCTATACTTTTTACTTCTAATAAAAACGACGCCATCATATGTGTTTGTTTCATTTAACCCTTAAAACTCCAAGCTATTCTTATGCTATTTTTGGTCTGTCTACGTTTTTTAAAGGGAAAAATGTAGAAGCTCAACCCTTTTAACCACTGCCAACATCCAGACATTTTTTTCAGGATTGCCTCAGTTGTCAGATTATGAAGCTAAAATGATATAAAATTAATGTAACAATAGATATTGCACCATAAAGGCCAACAAAAACAACTCCAACTCTGTTAAGTTTGGTGCCACTGTGCTTCAAAAACATGTTCTTGGCTTTATTCCAGCCAAAGACTACTTTGAGTTCACTTGTTGATCTTTGGCTGCTCCTAATTGGACATTACGGTTAATTTAAGCTATCTGAATGGTGGAAAGTTTGATAGGATTTGGCTTCATTAGAGTTTCCAGGTGAGAATAGAGGTCTCTTAGCAACATAATAATGATGGCAATCTTTTTTTATTTTGAAAATGTGATAAATAATGGTGTTATCACAGATCACTCATTGTGGATTTACTAGAGTCTCAGATTAAAGACTACATTTTGTGGTTGGATTGTAAACCACCTGGATAAGATATAAATTCCTGGAAAACCTCCCTATAGGGTAAGCTATCCATCACAGTTTCCCCCACAGTCACACACTAGCGTTCCTGAGACATTGTTGGCTATATAGGTGTTAGTACTCGGTGCTACTGGCAATCTAGCTGAGTTTTAAGGGTTAAAATATTCTGCCTGTCCAGTAAAACCAGTGTTCATTTTCCTGTAACATCTGCACAGCATGTATCATGTAACTTTATTAATAATGTGATAAAATGCCTTTTCACTCATCACCACTGTTTCCTTTGCAGTTCTGGTGCGTGTTTGCTATTATTCATACAACACAGTTATGAACACGCTCCATGAATCTGCACAGGAAACGGTTCTCCTCCATCACACACATGCTGCAGTGTTTCCCTGTAAGAAATACTGCAAACATGGCAGTGGTGTGTGGAGGCGCTGTGCGTCCATCCTGTCAGGGAAGGACTCGAACGGGAAGATTTTGGATAAACAGACTGAACGTGTCGGAGACTAAAATGACCAAAACATGAAACAATATTTTCTGAACATTCTTTCTTCATTTTCAGTTTTGATTGAACAGAAAAACAAAATCTTCCAGTTGAAGTTGTTCCTGTTAATGTTGTTGAACAGCCGGGACGTGAATCCTTCCCCTCTCCGGAAAAAAAATCAATTTTTAAGTTAAAACTGGAAGTTGGATCCTGGTTTTCCTCTTGGATCGGTGTGTTTGTACTTTCTCTGATAGTCTATGAAATGTGGTTTTGAGTTGTTTGTGGAAAAGATTCCCGTCCCTGCCGTGGTGTCTCGGTCTCAGTGCAGGTAACTCCTCTTCATTGTCTCTTGAAGCATTTTGTTCCCACAGTCAACACGTTGTTCTGTTTGTCTCCTCTCCTGTTTTTCTTTCCTCCTGAATGTTTTTGGCCAAATGTTTCTTTCTGGTTGCTTTTCCTTGTTTTGCTTCTTCCTTTTCTCCTGTTCTCATGTGTTCCTCCCTCCGGCCACCTTTTTTTTCCCTCACCCTCCCTTATTGTCACTTTTCTCCCCCGTCCTCTCTTCTCACTGTTACTCCTCCTCCTCCTCCTTTTGTCGTTGTCCTTCCTCATCTTCCTCCCCACCCCTGGTGGTCACGGGTGAACAGCTGGCGCTGCTGCAGTACCGCCTCAGTATGTCCAGCATGCCGTGCCAACCACACGCCCCACCAGGCTCTGGGACCCTCCACACCTACCAAGTACTTTTACCTTTTCATTCACCTCCGCCCCTCTGGGGCCTCCTGGAGGTAAACATTCAGTCAGCTGAGTTCCCAGTCAGGGGTCCTTCTCTCAGACCGACGGCCACATTCGGCTGTCTTCACCAGCCCCATGTGGCAGCTAAAACTGCATGCATGATCCTGTTTCTGCACGGCAGACAGACTGTAACACTCCTTTTTGACCACGTTGAACCGGGTCTGTGCATGCCTCATGATACACACTAACACATCCCGCTTCAAGTAAAAAACACATTTATGGTTCTGACTGGATGGGTTGGAGTTTTGGTGTAAGGTTTCTTGAAACTCTGAAACAGAGAAAACTTCCTGTCATTGGGTCAGGAGGTGGTCCTGTAGTTCGGCCCAGGACACAGACCCTCTGAATGTTGGCACCAGGTCAGAACTGGGCCCGAGAGCCAGTTTACTTTTACATTGAGCCACGTCATCAGGTCAATGTTCCAGAACCAGCTGTGTTCTGGGTTTCTGTCTAGGTTCTTATCATCTCCCATTTGTTAATAAACGTTCCTAACAGCAGTCTGTGTTGGTGAATGTTGTTCTGAATGTCGGTACGGACTGGGTTCCTAAACATCAGCTGTTGATTTCACATCCGAACGTCATAAACACTATGTTAAAGACTAAAATTTCTCAGGTCTTCTCTGATTTCATGTCCATTAACTGGACCAGGTTCTGGGTCTTTATCATTGACGAGGCCAATTATTTCTGCTTTCTGTCCTCAAGGACATACCCAAAAACTACAAGGGCTGTATGTATGATCTTAGTCTGAGACATGTGAGATTACTACAAGTGTCAGAGTCAGTATGTTTTTACCGTGTCAGAGTAAATTAACCTGGAACACAGTAGAAAATGTAAATGCTCATCTCCTCCTGAAAGAAAACCTCATCACTTTCAGTGAAATCAGAGGATAGCAGCGCAGTTCATTAAGGAACGAGTAAAGTAATGTCTGATGAGGAACCGTGCAAAAGTAGAAGCTGAAAAAAAGGAAACCTGAGCAGTTTTACAGATGTTTTAATAGAGGGGTTATACAGGTAAATATCTCAGGAACCTATCAGCTGATGTTGATGATGGACACTTCTATCAACGGTCAGTCAGGAGAATGGAGGAATAGCCCCCAGATTTACCTTAGAAACACCATAAGGATCCAGAAAGAAGTGAATCCCAAGATGGTATATGATAGGAAGAGTGAATACTTCACAATAAAACCCCCTTCATCTCCATGGAAACTGCCAGGGCCTTCATGATTCATTTCTAACAAAGACAGTCTTGGGAGAACATATGAGAGAGTTTTTGGGTGTTGCAGTGCGGCATCCATGTGAAGCATGTCTAAAAGAGTCGATGTTGTCTGTTTTCCTGAAGAAAACGTTGTTTCTACAAAGAACTGGTTTGAGAATAGAATTGAATCTGAACTAGAACTGAAGCTTGTTTGGTCCAAAAGGGGTGTTTACTTCTCTGTAAACCAGAACATTTGGTTGGTGAATAACTCAAAATGACCTCAGTGATGGAAGAAAACAGCCTTTAAACCAGAAACAGATCATGGTCCATCAGAAATCTTTGAACATCCAGCCCATCCTCTGCTGTGGACCATTTTATCTTCGTACCTGTAAGGTTTCCCAACATCTCCCCCCTGTCTGACTGGAAATGAGAGAAGTATCCCTGACAGGAAACGTAATCCTGGAATGAAGCTTTGGGGAATGAATCTGAGCAGAACTGTTCTTGTTTGGGTGTGGTTCTCTGCTTCGTGTGTTTTTTAAAGCATGCTTTGACACTGTTTTGTTGTTAACGGCATCTCTTTGTATGAACACTACTGCTCTTTGAAAAGCAGAAGAAGCTCCTACGGTCAAAGTTCATTTCATTTAAAAAAAATGATGGCTGATTATTGTATTTATGGCCGTTATGCAGAACAATTGCATAATTTTGGTTAGTTGACGAGCACAGAGGTCCCAGCTTTCATTCTAAGTTTTCTTTGCACCGCTCCGAGTTCCTGACAGAAAACTGGCAAAAAAGAAAATTATCAAAAAGGTAATTCAGAAAAAAATCTCCTGAGGACCTCTGTGCTCAGAATGCTTATTTGCTGCTTTTGGACTGGGTTGCGTCGTGATTGGCTGCTTTTTGAAACGGGGAGCGGGTTGAATGCTTCATGGAAAAGCGTGTGACTGGTCGCCTTTTCAGGAGCCCTTCAGCCCTTCAGAGGAGCACGTGTTGGTGGTGCGTCTCCTGGTCAAACATCTGCACGCCTTCTCCAACAGCCTGAAGCCTGAGCAGCTGTCTTCATCGCCCTCAGCCCACTCACACACTCACACCAGCCCACTGGAGGAGTTCAAAAGGTTTGTTGCTTTCATTTACACCTCAAGGTGAGGGTTACGATTTTCTGGCACAGAACGAAACCAGTTTGAGTCCTATCTAAAAGACGGGGACTACTTTGTGTCTATAGGTAACTATAACCCGAGTAAGCCAAACCTGTGGAGTTCCCCAAGGATCCATCCTGGGGTCACTGCTGTTCAACATCTACATGCTCCCACTCGCTCAAGTTATGAAAAACAACAAAATATGTTACCATAGCTATGCTGATGACACACAGATCTACATAAACATCTCACCAGGAGACTATAGTCCGATCCAATCACTGATCAGATGCATTGATCAGATTA
>JBBBVU010000003.1:7438106-7449231 GCA_037177055.1 Atherinosoma microstoma
TGGTTTTCGTCCTGGTCGTGGAACAGTGGACCAGCTCTATACCCTCTTCAGGGTCTTGGAGGGGGCATGGGAGTTTGTCCAAACCAGTCTAAATGTGCTTTGTGGACTTGGAGAAGGCATTCGACCGTGTCCCCCCCCGTATTCCTGCGGGGGGTGCTCCGGGAATATGGAGTGCTGGACCCCCTGTTAAGAAATAAACAGCTCTTTCCACAATAAAGCTAATGAATAAAGCTTTGTTATCAGTCATTTTGGATGACAGGTAATAGAAATTTTGACAAATTGACGTTATATTTAGTTCTAGAAAATTGGTCAGAGTGAGACCTCTGTCCAGGTGTCTGTGAAATCTTTGACACCCCCCTGTCTCTGGTTGTACCAGAGAAGCAGAGATGAATTCACGGTTTCACTGAATGGACTTTTGCCTCGGACAGACGATGTCTCATGGCAATTTTGATGTTGTGGAGGCTGAATCCATGCTCTGTGCTCTGCTGCCACAAATAGGGAACAATTTGCTTATGAAATGATCAAAAGTCAGTAAGACTTTCTGAACGAGGGGTTTCCTGATCCTGCAAGCACTTGCTTCAGCTGGAGGAAAACCCGCAGCTTGCACTCCCGCACCAGTTGTTCAGCTACACTGGTCTGAGACCCAAAGTGGTAAAAAAAAGCGCCCCAAGACAATAGCTAATCAATATGCTCACTCGCTACCAAGTTGTCAAGGGTGTGAATTGTAATCTGATGACGGAAAAATCTGAAGACCATCCGTCATTTTGACAATTTAATAAAAACGATCGATGATGGAAAATATTCGGTTATCACGACTCCTGCTGCAGTGAATGCATGTTGGTGTCGCTCTGTGGATCTGAGCTACTCAGCTTTCAACACTGAGCGCATCATGAGAGGACAAGTTCATAGAAAATGTTGTATTGTTCATAATAAAACTGAATATTAAATCTGATTAATAATGGAAAAAATTTTGTAGAATAAATTACTAAGCAAAATCAAGGATACTAATCTCAGACTGATGGATGTGGTGGCTTCCGCTCCACCTTCTCCTCGTTTGTGTTTTCAGCTACACACGCTGACTTACCCATGTCTGCTATGACATTTTACTCTTCAGTCAATCATCACTTACTAATATGAGGGAGAAACGAGCTACACAAGCGAACTTCTGTTCAACCAAAACAAAAACGAATCTTATCTTACAGTAGCAACGCGCTGTCCAGTAAATGTCAGTAACGGCGTTGTAACGATGGAAAGAGTAATTAAATTACCGGTTACTGAAAAAAAGTAACGCCCGTTAGTAACAGGCTTTATTTTAACGCCATAGTGTAGTGGCCTCGTGCACAGAGTGATGGTGGATTTGGATTGAAATACAATTGTGTCTGGAAAAACTGTAGAAATCAATGAATCCCACATGTGAAAATGTCCAAACTTTAGCCTTTTTTTTATTGTTGTGGTTCTGTGCTCAGTTGTTCATTTAGAGGTTTGATTAAAATATATAGTAACTTTAAAATAAAGCTTTTACGAAAAAAAAAAGCTTACCGACACACAACCCATTCATAACTGTTGAATGATACTAAATAAAAAGCCGTTTGGGAGCTGAAAGAGTCCAATCTTTGAAAAAAAGCCTCTTCCCATCACTGGCCACATTTCACACGTATTAAATATCACAGTAATATACCATAAATACTTTAATACAAATTATCTTTATCTTATATTTTTACATTTTGTTAAAGGGCGAAACAGACTGAAGATTCATGAAATTTGAATTTTCTGTCTATTATTTCTTGGGTCAGGCGTTAAAGGGTCAGCTTTACCTTTAAATTAAAATAAAGAGAGAAAAAGACCCACAAAAAGGTTAAAAACATGAAGATATCCACACACAAAAAAACAAAACAGACCCTACGAAACGAAGCAGCAGCTCTTCTTTCCTCTCAAGATTAAGTGAAGGAACTTAAAATGATCTTAATAGAAAAAAAAAAAAAACACAAGTCAACACAAATTTAATTCAAATTCCAATGGCTTTATTTTATGTATATAGATTTATATATATTATATATATTTATGTAACAACTTTTACTCAGTTGCTTGATTATCTTTTTGTTCAGCTTAAGTTCAAACAACATGACACTAAGACCAGGGCATTCCACATGATCATATCTTACAAAAGAGTAAAGTGTGTGCAGCTGCCATACAAACACACACATACACACATACATACATACATACATACACATACATACATCAGTGTACAGGTGTCGTGGTTCTGTTTGTACAAAGAACTGAAACCCACAAAGAAGAATGAGGACAGAGACAAGCAGACAGAGTGAGGAAGAGGAGGTGAAGAACCAGAAGATTTTGCTGGAGCCGAACAGGAGGATTCTGTTGCATAGATTGAAGCAAACAGGACGTCTGACAGAAACAGACGGGATGAGATGGACGGAGGGAGAAGGTGATGCACACACCGAGGAAATACACAGCCATCGATTCAACACACACACATATTTAGGGAAGCACAGGAAGTTCTGTTTTGGCTCAAAAACAAATCTCTGCCGAGGCTCAGAGTCTGGCAGACCCAACGGAGGCCCGACAGACACTGAGGTCACGTCCTCTGGATGCAGCACATGTTGCTCATCGTCATCATCATCGTCAGGTTTGGCCTGACGGTGGCGCTACATGGAAATATAAAAGCAAAAAAACTTCCATCCACAGCGAAGTCTAGGGAAAATCATTTCAGTCACTAAGACAGACACGGCAGTGTTCAATGAGTTAAAGGGAAAAAATCTCCAATTCCAGCTGGAACACACAATGTGTCCTTTTAAAAAATGCCTTTTCTTTTTAAATTAGCAAGAAAATTCAAACATTTAAAACTTTGCAATATATTTTAATTGACTTCTCAGGATTTGATCATTTTGATGAAAAAGTATTCCTTAGATATTCCCAACAGGCTGCCTGGTGCTGCTGTAGCGTAGTAGCGATGAATGCCGGAGAGTTAACAGGAAGGCCAGAAAGCTCTTCGCTGCTTTCAGAGGAATTTAATAATATTCAGCAAAATCCTGCAACAGTGAATAAAGTAGCAGAGAGACTCATTTATCCTGTGTGTTGGCTTGAGGGATAAAACGCACACGATGAGTTCATTAAAACATTTTGCTCAGGGGCGACCTGCATTCATGACCTCAGTGTTCGTCTCCCTGCCAGCAGCTTGGCTCTCACATTGTTTGCTTTGTGCATTTTAATGTTGGCCTTTAAAATAAGCTCAACTCAACTATACTGATGAGATGATGATGGTTTTCAGTAAACACTGTAGTTAGTATTTACTCATATGCTGGATGTTCGCCGAGAGATGCTCCGCTGGCGTTAGGTGGGCGACTAGATCTGACAGGTAGAACTCTGCTGCAGAATAAAAGATACGTTCTGGAAGAAGCTTTGGTTCACTTTTGTTTTTCTGGAGTTAGAAATCAGCTATATGCTAGCTTAGCACAGCACAAACACTGGATTGGATGCAGGTGGAAACTGCTAGCCTAGCCTAGCTCAGTCAAAGAGAGAGAGAGAAAAAAAAGACTGACATTTATAAGATAAAGTTGGGTGCTGTGAATACAGATGTGTTAGCGTCAGTATCAAGACTGAAGCATTTTATGAGTTTAGATTATTTTAGGAAAATCCCTCAATTTTATGATCAACGCCTTGATTTGATCGGGTTTTTTGGGGATTTGGAGAAATAAAAAAAAAAAGATTTTCTGTGATTTTCTGTCAGAAATGAAAAAGCTGAAAGCAGATTATTTGATATTGGAAAGTTCAGATGGATGAAGTTGGTCTTTAAATCATCACGCTGATCAATCCAATATTTGTTTTCCTCGTGTCGCTTCCTAGCCGGACCAACATGGGCCGGCGGGGATCAGTGGATGTGAAAATGGGTGGAAGCCCACCCTGAAGCAGAGGCTGATGAGTGGGAGATGAGTTCAGGGAGAGTCTGTAAATCTGAGCGACATGTCGGGAAGGAGGAAGATGAGGTGGATTGGTGGACATGAGGATGATGAGAACAAAAAGAGGGAATCCATCTTTCATCAATCCATCCATCAGAAGTCACACAGGTTCGATTTCCTCAGTGTGTTTCACCTCTCAGTGCAAATTAAAGTGTGTGTGTGTGTGTGTGGGGGGGGGGGTAGTGTTTGGGACGTGTCTGGAATGAATTTGGAAACAAGTCAACATTTGGGATGTTTCATTCCATACTAAAACATGCAGAACACAGAACATTGAACACGGATACTGAACAGTTAGTTTTCTCCAAATGCAGTTTTTTCTTTTTGTAGTTTTTTCTTTTTTTCCTCTTTTTCGTACAGAGTGGCTTTAGGCTACACAGAACACGACGGAACCAATCGCACCAGGTTGGACATATTGCTTTAAACCACCAAATTCTGTATATATGTCATGCATGCCACATAGATGATATCATGTTTATACAAAAATAACACCAACGCCTAGTACTGGTATCATAGTTAGTTACAGAAACAAAAACTTTTCAGTCTTTTTTGCAATGAAGTTCAACTGAGAACCAAATACATCTGTGAATTTATATCTAACACACGTCAGACATAAATATACAGATAGAATATATAAATATATAGATATATAAGTGCTTATGACTTCCAACTGTGAAATTCCAGTATGTCTGAACCTGTTGTGAATTTCGAAGGTTCCCCAGAGGATTCCTTTACATACGCCGACAGGAAGCTGTTCTGAGAAAGGCAGTGTTCTGAAGAGGAAGCAACACAGAGGCTGAACAAGAAGCAAACTCCTCCGACACAGAAGTCCTGATGGAAAACTGTGGCAAGCTGACATTTTAAAGTTCAAACAAGATCTCTCAGAAAACTAAAATCCAGGTGAAAATTTTCAGTCTGCTGCTGAGTCTCGTCCGGACGGTTTAATCTGTGATGTGGCTGAAACCAGAAACACAAACGGGTCACAGCCGGGCAACCGGTCTAATCAGCCCAACAGAACACTAGAGCCTTGACGGGAGGGGAGGGGGAGGGGGAGGTGTGGGGGGTGGGCATGTAACCAAAACAAAAGGACATTCTGAAAGCAATGTTAAAGCTACGCTGGGTGATAATTGGCAGATTGCCCCCATGTCCCAGCAGGATCACTGCATTCACTCATCTGACACATTGCCCCCGCGCCGACTGTCGGAGCGCGGGTGTTCAGCAGGAGGACAAAACCAATGTGTCTCGTTTGGAGCCTACGGACACGCGGCAGGAAGAGGAAGTGATGTCACGAGCGCTTTTACAGTTTCTGAAGCACGCGATGAAGACTTCTACAGGTGGAGCTGTGTCCTGTCACGAACTCCGCCTCCATCAGGGTCCCAATCCAACAACAAAGGAATGAAGCTAAAGAATGGGATCTTTTTACTCATTGGGCCCGGATTTAAATGACAGACCTGAAGTCCAGAACCGTGGCCGAGACTCCACATCCATTTTATGTAAACATTTATGGGTAAATATTAGCAGGTTTTTGTTTCAATCCCTGAAAAAAGAAGCTTTTCTTTTGTATGAGTTAATGTAGACACAGGACCAAAGTCAGATCGGGTTCCAATTACATTCAGTCTAATTGGGTTGGACAGTGCTCTGTTATGGTACCCTGGGTCTTGGGGTGGGGGGGCCTTGTAAACCAAACAGACATCCAGAACCAGTGGTGAGAAACCTTACACCAACCCAACTAAATCAACCAGCTGGAAAAGGGTCAAACAGAACCAACGAGAAGAGAGCCAGATGTTCACAGATGCTCCAGATGTCAGCTTGGTGTATAAGAGCCCCTATAACTGGTCCAGACCAGATCCAACTGTCCTCACCCTCCTTTGGATTTATGACTAAATCTATAAAAAAGCATTAAGATAAGTAAAGTAGTAAAAACCTAAAATGTAAGTTTGGTCCATGTTGGTTTTCTGGTTTGGTCCTGCTCTGTGCTGTAACCCACAACAGACTGTAAACACATCACTTCCTCAGTTTGGCTCCTAGGAGACGGGGGGAGGGGTGTTTGTTTTGGATGAGGACGGGCAGGTGTTGGGTAGGAGGCGGGGCCTGAGGCAGGACACAGCTCCGACCCGCTTTGAAGTCGTCGGCTCCGACACCTGCCAGCTGGAAAACAGCATTAATCCACTCATTCAAGGAACATTTGTTGTAGAAGCTTCAAAGTAGAGAAAAAAAAAAAACCCAGATGTTGGATAAATAATTGTACACTCCCATTTAATGTTCGACACAGCTAGCTGTATTCAAGTTGCATTTGCTGAACTCTAATGTAGCTGAATAAATCACATAGTGTGCGATTTGTCACAAAATCTTATAATAATTTGTTGTTTTTTTTATTTAAAAGGGGGCTAACGCGGCTAAACTGTTCAGATTCCAATTTGGATTTGCCAACAGGAAGTAAACAAGTCACTGCAGGTTTCTGAGCCCTAATATCAGGTGACCAAGACAACACGTGGCATAAATATTCAGAGCTTTAAAAAGACAGAGTCCACGGTAGATTCATCTCATTTATGTACTGTACTGTCACCAAACTCTTCAGCCTATACATATATATTCATATATCTCCAAAATATTAAAAAGTACTTAATATAAAAATACAGAAGAATTGTAAAAAATGAGCAAAACATTGAATTTTATATGAAAACCATGCAAGAAAGATTTCCCATTTAGTTAAATAGTAACTCTAAGATTCAGGAAAGAAAGGGAATGAAGGAGGGAAGTGGTCGGATGAAAGAAGCGCAGGCGAACTGCCAACGTCTCACTTTTCATGTAAACATTGTAGAGGTCCTTAAACGTGGATCGGCAGTGACAACTGAACATTTTCTCCTTGCTTTTTGGTCGTGTTTGGAGTAAAGGGTCGGGGGCCGGGGAGAGGGGAGGAGGGGGGCTGGGCCTCAATAACATTGACAGAAAACAACACCCTAGAAAATATGGCTCTGAGTACATAGAAAAAGCTCATCAGAGGGGAGGAGAATAACCGAGTCATGAGAAAAAAATTGGAAATATGGCAGTAGTAGCACATTACTTCAGTAAGGTGTCTTCGTAGACGGCTGATCGTCGGACTTGGAGGGGATTGGACGCATCGCTGTCTCTAACTGCAGGATGACAGCTGGAATCTACACGCAGCGCTGGATTCAACTCTACAGGCTGACTGCTGACACGGTCAGTCTCCCATAAACCTCAGCGTGGCTGCCACGCCGACATCTGTCAAACGCTGCAGAGCGGGCAGGACTGATGATGATCAAACACCTTCTCTGTTGCTAGCTGTGTAATTTAGTCTTTCTTCATAAATCTGACAAAAACATCAGCAGTGGTACTAAGATTTGTCTTTAACACAGGTAGACGGTCCAGACTGTTCAAAGCTCCGTTTACTTCATCCTGCTGGAAGTGAGTAGACGAATCAATCGGCGGTCGATCTTTAAACTCTGCTACGGCCGACTTTCAGAAGCAGCACACGGGGGTTAAAGTGAGCTTCCTCGCAGTGCGGCTGAGGACAGTAAACAGTAGATAATCTAGATGATTTCACTTAATTCTCCACATCAGTCAGGGGTTGCTTCTTACCCTTTATCTTTGTGAGGTTATGTAACAAATATTTTGTGTAAGTTAGCCAATAGGCCCGAGGGTGAAGCAGAGTGAGGCTGAGCGGGGCGGTGTGATGGACTGATGACTGAGAGGGAAGTTAATCTGAACTGAAACGCCATCCATCCCACCTGGTGAGGGATGGATGTGGAAAACACGGTGAGGTTCCGTCTAATTTGAGCCTACTGGAGCAGAGACAACAACCAGGGAGATGGAACAGACGAGTGTGTGAATACTCCCTGATCTCTGAGGTGTTGTTGATGATTCTAATTTTTAACATTAATTTGGTGAAGAGTGGTCCAGCTGCTGGGTGGAACCGTGCTGAGGGAAGATGAGCCAAAAGGACAGATCCTGTGATCTTATTACGTCTACAGGTGTGTGTATGTAGTGCCTTCGTTTAAACAGATCTACCTGTGATGTGACCGCAGCAAGAAAGACAAAGTTCAGCCCCTGTTAGTGAGGATGGACTCCAAACTGAACACAATACACGAGGAGATGCCAGCCAATCAGTGTTTCCCAGCCCTGAAGCTTTCCGTCACACTGTGGGAGCGTCCATTAGCTCAGTTCTGGTAGCAGGATGCTCAGTTCTGCAGTGACTAAGCTGACGGAGCTCTGAACAGACCCTGCTGCAGACTAACACAAACAGAAGATTCATTCCTAACTTATCATGCGACTCAACACGAATGAAACAAGACATGCATCCTATTATAAGGGGGACACATCAACCACACTTCTGTTTCCTATGGACATACTGGAGGGGTGGAGGAGGGAAGATGAAATCAGACCCCCACTGAGCAGAAAGTGATCCCTCCCTGGATGCCGCCATGTTTGGTCATTTTGGGAAGTAAACATTCCTTCCTTCCACATGCAACACAGCAACTAAAAAAAACCAACACGAACAGACGATAAAGGGAAAAACAGTTTTAACATCTGAACTTTGAACAACTGTAGTGTCACAAGACATTCTCGGAAGTTTGAGTCAACCAGCAGTGAGCACTCATTAAATGCTTTAAAATCAAACAAAGGGTCAACATATTAAAAACAGAACAAAAAAAACAAAAAAACAAAAAAACAAACAGGAAAAAGAAAAAGGTTACAGGTTTCCATTTGCCTAAAAATCTTGGGATCACCAAACGCAGCTTACAGCTATGTAGAAGAGCGGAAGCATATGTACATCAGAATCACTGGACTCTGAAAAGTTCGGTGCCGTTGTTGAGAACAAAAGAAATGAAGCGAACACAGAACAAGACATGCTGCTGAGAGTCTGGCAAAGACTGAACCCAAAACATCTTAAAAGCTTTTCAAAAGGATCGTCAAGTAGAAAGAAAACATGAACTGGAACAGGTCTTCCACCATGGAGACTCTGGCCTCCACCCACTGACTTGTGTGTGAGGTGGAGGTGGAGGACAAACTTACAGGCAGAACGACGCCACAGTCAGTATTAAAAACACAACGTGGCGGGAATGAAGGAGGGAGGTGAACAAAACGTGAAACATGGATGTGTGCAGAATGAGGGGATGGGTAGAGTCATGACTTCCCTCCTCAGTGTGATAGTTCAGCTGGAAGGGTGACTGAGGAGGCTGATGAAGAGGAGGGAGGAGGAGCTCAGGTGGATGAGTTGTGGCTGGGGGAGACGGCACTGGGAGGCTCTCCTCCTCCGCTGATCCCAAGCGAGGAGTCGGAGAGGAAATCAATCTCCTCTCCCATCTCCTCGATGGAGCAGCGAGCCTCCTCCTCAGACTGTGGCACAAACTCAGGATGGACCGTGAAGTTGTGGATGGAGCTACGGGACTGTGGGCTCTCCAGCTCAAACAAGGAGCTACGGAATGCATTCACCACCTTAATCTGAAACGGAGAAAGAAAAGATGCCTCAGAGAGAGCAGCAGCAAGTTGCAACTTCAGAATTCTAATAAAGTGTGATGTCAAACGGGCAACGGGGGCTGATGGGACGGCGTGATGGTTGTGTGTCTCATATGGGTGGGGGTGCAAAAACCACAAAACACAACATGAAAAACTGAGGCGTGATGGGCAAACTGAAAAATGTCACACAAAAGGTCTAAAAAGGCTCATCGGGATTCTGGAGGCAGATCAGTGCAGGAAGAGCAACAACAACAAATAAAAAAAAACAAAAAAAAAAAACACCAGCAGGCGGCTGAATGTGAAGAAGCATCAATTAAAACACACAGACACACACAGCAGGTGGTGGCTGAGTTCATCCTACATGTGCTGGATGTGAGATAGGTCCAGATTTTCCCACACTGAATTGGACACAGAATTCCTTTAAGAGGGTTTACGTGGCAGTGGAGACATTTTGAAACAGGAAATGGATTGATATTTAAAAAAAAGCATAAAATTAACTAATCTTTGGTACATATAAAGATTTCTCTTCATCTGACCTCACTGGTCCAGACCAGAAGAAAACATCCCCCACACTGTAGTTTGGGGAGGGGAGGTGTCTTCTGGATTTTATTTCTTTATTTTCAACTTTAGCCCACTGATTCATGAATCTTTAAAAAACAGGGCCACATACAACAATTTATGTCCACACACACGTACAGATACCTTCATTTTATCATTAATCTTGTTTTACTTTTTATTTTTATCTATCCTATGAACATATTCAAACATATGTATTATATCATATTTCTATATCAAACTTGATCATTATAATGCCCCTAAACAACAGGCCCTGCTGAGCTGTAAAGCTGTGTCCTGTGTAGTATTATGTTGTGCCATGCTGTGTTCTGTGCAACAGTCTGTTTGGTGATGGGAGTTCAGGGGCCCGGTCTGTGAAAAAGAATTTCCCTTTGGGGACAATAAAGTACAAGTATAAAGTATTTATATATTAAATATATATTAGTTCTTTAGATATAGATTTTATTTCAGTGAGTGGCAGTTTATGGCTCACACATGTCCACTGAAGTGGCTAATTTGCAAATATACCATCCAGTCCTATGCATGACTGCATGAACGGGTTCAAATCTGTTGAATTTTTAAACATTTTGTAGATTTTTTAAATATATGCAGGATTCAACATCCATCTCTACATATTTATACCCTTTTTTATGGTGCTCAGGGTTCAGGATCAGTTGGGGTTGTGGAGCTTATTCAGGTGTCACTGCTAAGAGGGAAAGCAGATCTGGGATCCTGGAGGTCACCATCCATCAGTCAGACACAGTCCTTCGAACCTACACTGCCTCTCTTAGGGCTGTGGGAGGAAACCCACAAAGATGGACTCTAGGCCAAGTTTCAAACCAGAAACCCTGATACTGGAAGTTGGTAGTCCACCAGAATGAAAACTAGATCATGTTTCAGACACAAACCAAAGCTTCCATGATAACTGTCAGGGCTTAAGAAGTTTTGATGCAAATTTGCCTTGCATAAAAAATTAAAAACCAACCCCCTACCCCCCAAAAATAAGCTAAACCTGACCTGGGTTGTAGGTTGCAGACCAACCAGAACACACACACACACACACACACACACACACACACACACACACACACACACACACACACACACACACACAC
>JBBBVU010000003.1:7497515-7509389 GCA_037177055.1 Atherinosoma microstoma
GGGTGGAACAATCCATGTGTGTGTGTGTGTGTGTGTGTGTGTGTGTGTGTGAGTGAGAGAGAGAGAGAGAGTGAGAGAGTGAGAGAGTGAGAATAGGACATGGATCATGCAGCTTGGACCAGATCTCAGATTGGTTGCAGACTTCATGCACCACAGAACTTAAATAGATCCGATACACCGGCAGGCAGAAAAACCTCTGAACCCATATAGTGTATGTGTTGATGTGTGCACAGATAAGGTTTTAGGTCAACCTTGGTGACCGTTCCTGAAGGAATACATTTCAGGATTTGGAATGGAAATGTTGAGGTTTTGTCTGTTTCAGTGTCAGTTTAGGTTTTGATGTTGCTGCTGGAACCGTCTACAGCATGGAGGAGCTGAGTGTAATCTGTCACATCACAAACTCAGAGGCTGCTCTTCCTAAATATTTAGATCAACCCAACATGTTGTCCTTACATCCACAAACTTCAGACAAACGGGGAGACTCGCCACTATCCTAAAACAACAAAATCACATCAGAAAGACATTTTGATAATAAATTAACAGCTGAAGTCATTTATCAATCATAGAAATCTGACTGGTTTCAGCTTCTCTGCTGGTGGGATTTTCTAAATCAAATCTTTGTTGCCCTCCCTGCCAAACATCTGAGCATCATCCTCATCATTTATGTTTCAAATTTAACATGTCATCAGTAGCTGGATTTACTGGTTTTTATCTGCCAACTCCAGGTCTGTTTGAAGCGTCCAACTCCTGTTTGTGATGAGATAAAAGCCCTACTGTCCCGTCTGTCTCTCACCGGAGTAGTGACAACATCTGTTGCTAATTGGAATATTCCTAAAATAGCTCTTTATTTTTAGCCTGTATGTTTATTCAATGAAGGGGTTTGAAATGCAGGAAATGTCAAAATAATTTAATAAAAACTCTCTTTCCTCTGTTTGACATGCCTCTGAATTCTGATAGACATTAACTAACAGGATGAGCAGCTCCGACTCGTGTTTGAGCTTTAAACGGGGTGATAAAAGCCATCTCAGTGTCCAGTCACACTGAAACTAAAAGCATGTGAACATTAGACGTAATCATTAGTCGTTACACACCTCACATGTTTACACAGACTGCAGTGATCAGGTCAGCAGCTAACAGCAGCTGGAGGTCAGAGCAGAACAAGTGAGAATTCATGATTCATCTCAGTTTCAGTTTCAAGTCGAGGCTAATACCGACCCCTTTACATGAGCTCATAAACCCCGGGTCAAACTGAGATTTCATACATTTTTTCTTCTGTTATAGAGACATAATAATTTGAACTGTACTGACAATGTAAATCAAATTTTCAGTATCATTTTCAATAGCACTGAAGGTCAATATTTCTTCCAGGGCCTTCTACACATTTAAATCCCCTTGACGTGCACAAAAAGCTGGAAGGACTCACTTGTAGTAAAGAAAATGGAAATGGAAACCCATCATCTCCTGCTGCAGTGGTTCTGCATCGAAGTATTAAACTGCTGAACCCTGCAGTAGCTTTTGTGGAAGTATACTGGTCACTAAGATGATCTCAGGCTGACACTAATCACTTAAGAAGCAGCTGCAAGACAACAGGTATTTTCTGAAAGGTATGTCAGATATTTTTCTAAATCTGTTTGAATGTGATGTGACATTAAACGTCTCATGTTGTGCAGCAGGAAAGAATCCAGTTTAAGCCCAGTGTGGCCGCTAAATTGGGACTTTGATGTAACATCTTGATAAAATATTGAAATTCAATCCTATCTGACACCACAGGAAAACCCGCTACAACACGAATGCCTGTTTGCTAATCGGCACAGAGGCTCTACACATCCGTAATTGCATGTTGGCAGGACGGGACAAAAAAAAGAACCGACGCAAACAGATAAATATGAAGAATAAATTAATCTAATTTAACCTTCTGCCAGCAAATGTAAACCAGCCAAAAATGTTATGAATCATCCTGGTGTGGCCAGATGGCTCTGACAGACCTCCCATTCAGGTTCCTTTAGCAGGAGGCATTCAGAGTTCCCCCTCTGTGATGAACATCTATTTACTGGTTTGACTGGTCCGCCTTCTGTTTGTCTTTAGAAAGCCAAGGATAAAGCTGGTAACATATCAAATAGTGCACAAAGTTTCATTTGTGTCTTGTGTTACAGTGACACACATTGTAACGAACCAGAGGACATAAACATCTGGCCAGAGACGTCTACACGTACCTCCTTTCTATTCCTATTGCCTAGAAAAATTCACAAAACAAAGTCTTAAAGGCGTATAAAAGCCTTGTCGCATTTCAGAGAAAGATTTAACCATGAAAAGCTACAAGGATACCAACATATTCTGGTTGTACTGGTTCAAACTTTAATAATCGCCACTAATCCAGTCGGGCATGTTTTTTGCCAACTCTGTTGATCAGTAAAGTCATCTTTTCCAGTCAATGACAACCAGAAAGAAACCATGAAGGAAAACATTTCAGTTACTCTGACTGTAAATGAACACAGCAGAATATCAAGGCAATGCTTTTTTAACATATATTGTAAAATAATGATTTTTTTTTCCTTACACAGAAATAACATATGCAAATTAAACAAAATCTGAAAACCATATCATTTGCAGAGGATAGTAATTTATTTTGTAGTGTAGAGAGCCTATAGCAATTCCTGGATAATTTGGAAAAGGAAAAGATAATATAATTTAGAAGAGATGGTTGAGTGAAAATGAATTAACATTTAATGCAAGTACAACAAAATTGTTTTTGGGATTTATCAAGTTGATTAAAACAAAAAAAATCGGGATAAATAACATAGAAATAGAAGGAGTAACTGAAATTAAAGAATCATGTATGTTACAAAATAAACTAGTAAAAACAAACTCAAAGTTTCCTTCCAGTCCTACAACCCATAAACTTTAGTCATGGAATAACTCAAGGGTTGAAATGAAATCATGTGGAACTATAAATCAAATTCAAAAGTCTACTTACTACCAGTGGGAGTCAACATTATGTTTCCATCGTGCATTTGTTTAGTATTTTATTACTTTTTATGTTTGTTGTCGGAGGAACTTGAATGTTTCACTAAGAATAGTTTGTTACTGTATAGGTGCATATATTATTTTATTCAATTTTATATGGACATACTTGTGAAATGTTTTTTATTTTTTAATTTAAAAAAAAACAAAAAACACTGTTTTAAATAGACAAAAATAGTAAAAGGGGGCAGGCATCAAAAAGTGTGACTTCTGCCTATTCCTTTTATATTCCAGACCAAAAGGATTTAAAGGAAATATCTGTCTTGATTGTGTGTTTTGTTCTGGTTCTTTGCTATCAAGTAGAAACCTTTATATATTAAAATTTTCTTCTTAGTTTTTCCTCCTTTTTTGGCTTCCTTTTTCTTCATCTTCACAAAAAAAAAAAATCCTCAATCAACTAAACTAACAAACTTTATCCTGAAAATCTAACAGACAGCAGGAAGCAAGGCTTGGACACTTGGGATAAAACTGAGTTACAGTACAGGAGTTTATCTGAGTTTCTACACTTTACTTTTTGGTAGGTTGGATCAAGAAAAGTGAATTTGCTGCTGTATCTGTTGCCTCAGATGAATACACTCCAGTTTTCCTCAGTTAAGACGTGTTCTTGTCACCACGCAGTAAGCACAGGCCCAGTTCTCCGACATCTACAGTAACATCATAGTATTTTTTCAACTGCAACGTTTTTTATCCAGGGTGTCTATTGGAGCCAGTTTCCAATGAAAATTGGATGTAGTCATCTGGTGTTAAGGGGAAGCTAATGCAAGATGCCCAAAATTCTATATCACTGATGTCTGTGAAACAGAGTCCAAGGGATTAAAAACAAAAAAAACAACTTTTTTAAATGAAATATTAAGTCAAAATATTTCCCCCACCAGATTCACTCCCTCCGATTAGGGCAGAGATGGTTATTTCTGAAGTTATTATGCGTCAGTATTGAAAGCTATGGATATTTGTCCAATCAGACTAAGATTAACCACATGCACACTCGTGTCTAAATATGACCATGTCTGGGTTCAAAAAGACAAAGACGTTGCTTCAAAAATAGCAGTTTACACACCAGTGGATGACATCTAGTCTTGCAGAAACTATCCAGTTTAAATGTGGGACATCTGGTGTTTTACAACTTGATCAAAGGTTGAGACAAAGTCAAAGTATTACAGCTTCTGCTTTCAGTCAAAAAACGGTCTCATCCAAGTCCAACAACTTTACTCAGATGTGATCAATAGAGTAACCTCAGAAAATTAGGACAATTAAAGATTTTTTTGTCACAGGTAGCCAAACAGGACATTTTATCTGGACTGACACTTAACACGCTGACAGCCTCATTTTCTGTGTTTGCCCTCAATCTTACATTCAGGTCTCCCCCCCTTGCCCCCACTATCTGCAGTGAAAATATAATTACACTTCCTTCATTAAAATGAGTAATTTCTTACATGGAGGACGTGACTACAAATGTCCTCTGATTACCAAATGGAACAGAGCAATGATCTATGGAGCCATTAGGGGAACGGGCTGGAACTAATTTCAATCCTGGAATGGACCGATGGCAACAAACACGCACACACATTCAAACAGAGGGATCAAAGGATGAAAGAGGGAGGGGGAAATAAATAGCAGCATGTCGGCCATTTTCTGGTTTCCCTTCGAGCTCTGACTGAAACCCAAACGGATCATCTTTTCCACAAAATAAGGAATGTGTCCATTTTGACAGACATGTCATCTCCTCTAATGGCTCAGTCAGTTTATCATTTATCTGCTTCCAAGAATCACAAGAAACACATTATTCACGGTCTGGCCACTTCCACTGAAGTCTCCTGCAGAGAGTTGGTTTGCTGCTGTGTCACAGTTCAGTAATGAAATCCCAACACAGAGCTGAAAGTCAAGTGCTGACTGCACAGAGAGCAGCAGATTAACCAGCGTCAAGGACTGGAGGACTTCAGAGAGCAGGAGTTCAGCATCAGGATGAGTCTCTGAGCTGCTCTGCTCTCCTGGAATCCAGAGTCAAATGCCACACATCAATACTTTGATTCAATTATCAATCATCCAATAGCAATGAAACAATTTCTATATGAATCATTTCATATAAATGTGGGACCCTATGATTTCTGGGATGCAGAAAACAGATGGAATTGCAGAATTTGACAATGAAAGTAGAATCAATTGTAAAACATGGAATGATGTGGAATTTGGTCATATGTGGGTATAATTTGTTACCTCCACCAGTTTAAGAGTTTTTCCACAGTGCCTGGTTCAAATGAACAAGAAAAGCTGGATGAGAATTGAATGCACATTGACAAGAGGTGGGAATCTTTAGGTACCTCATGATTTAATTTGAATCGTGTTACATGGTTTACTCGCTTATTTGTTGTGACAACGAAGAAGAAAATTTGCTCATCTCTCGGTTAATGCAGGACAATTTCTGTTTCCACCACATGGGAGCTGAACATGGAGCTGCATCCTAGCTGTCTTGGGATGATCATATTTCTATCAGAACGTTTACCTTGTTTTCATTCCACATCTGACTACGAGTCATCTCTCCCAGACAGGGACGCCTGTTTTCCTACATATGCATATGTTTTGATTGTTTACCCACAAAGCCCTTTGTGTTTTAGTCTGCTTCCTATATTTGGTTCCCTTGAAGCGAACAGAGAGGTTGTAGGTGGACCAGAGTTCGCATTCACACTTCTCCAAACAAACCAGTTTTCTTCTCATTTTCTATATAATGCCAAGTCATAACAGAAGTCATTAAAGTCACCTTTCCACTAGAACAGAACTGTGCTATTTTATTGTGCGTCCGGTTCATACGAGGCTACAGCTCCTCAACGCAGGTTTGAATCCCGGCCCTCTGCAGCATGTCACCCCCTCTTCCTCTGGTACCCTTTTCTGTCAAACTACTGGCCAATAGAGGCTTCTAGAGACCATAAAATTCTTATAATAAATAGAATAGAAAATTTTCCAATTCAACTGTTGAAATGTTATACCCCCATCACATAATAAAACACATTTCCTTAGAAAAAATTAGGTTACATGTTAAGAAAAACACTCAAATCTGGAGGTGGGGGTTTTAATAGCACCTTAAAATGGAAGTGCATGTGATGTCATCTCATATTGATCGCTGGATCCTGAATCCAACCAAATCTAAATCATAATCGTTAATCGATAATCGAATCAACAGAATATCGTATTCTGATCAAACTAGTGATATAACACTGATCGTGTAGCTCCCACTACAGGAAATGATGTTGTCTTATCTGTTCTGAGCATACATGAGAAAACTAGCAGAGGCAGATGTTAGCGCAACAAAAAACTTTCAGCGGTGTTCTTGTGACACCTCTGGTTGGAATGGGTTTCACCTAAAACTGCTAGCACCAGTGATATGAGCAGGTGAAAGGTCAACAACTTCTACCACCATGTTGTGGCAATAAACCAACTCTGCAGATGATGTTGACCTTTCACCTGGTCATATCATTGGACTTGACTTATGTCTGTGCTGTGTATTTGCTTTTGATTATCAAGTCTTGTTGTTAACTACTAAGAATGACAAACGTTTAATGTTTGATACATTGGCAAAAAGACAAACTATAACTAAATTGCATTTTAATGGTATTCTGAAGACTCTTAACTCCTCGAAACTCAATTGTGGATGTGTATAAGAATAAAAGACTCCAAGTTTGACTAGGTTTGGGGTGGATTGGTTTGGATGAATCTTACCCTCTATTGGCGAGGTCTTCAAGCGGCGACATATGCTTTGCACATCTCCGTAATCATCCCGGATCTTATTGACGGCCTCGGCGCTTCGCAGCTCCATGAGAGCCCTCAGATCCTCCGTGGTCAACCCAAAGTCCCCGTCATGGTTGCCCTCAGCAACCGAATTTCCCGGAGGATGGTCCGCCGTGTTGTTGGCCATGGTAGTCCTCTTCACAGCAGCGTTGCTCCACTGAGTGTCTATGTTGAAGTGGTCTGAATGTTGACTGTCAGTTCACAGGGGATTGTGGGTAGTGTAGTTCTCACAGAAGGCAGGTGGAGAAGACAAACGCTGATGTTAACTTCTGACCTGGACACGCATGCTCCTTTTGATCACCATGGAAACATGGGAGAAAACATGTTCTCTTGGCTTCACACTGCAGAGGAAAGGGAAACAGGAACATTTTTAGAAATCAGATATAGACTGAAAATAGTCTAAACACAAAGCAATAACATCAGTACAGAAATCAGTTCGGGGCTCTTTTTTTAACTCCTTTTAATTAACAGCAAAGAGACCAATTTGGCCAATTAGAAGATAGTTTATCATCTCAGATCATTAAAAAGGCTCCTTGAATCACAAAGGTTATATCCTTAGAATAGAAAATAATTATCTGTATTTTTTGCTCCTCTGGGACTCATAATTGTTTGGTAAATGTCTGCCATCACTGAAGTATTTCCTGGATTTATGATTATGGAATAAATACCACATTATACATTAAGAACAGGATATTTTCTTTTTCCTGATTTAATGGAGAGTCATATGTCACAATGTAAAATGCGATCATCAGCATCGCCTCAGTACATAAACACCTCACTGTGTTCAATCACAACAATACAACAGGTTGAGCACCCTCCGATGAAGGAACACAGAAGCTTTAAAAAAAAAAAAAACACACAAAAAGATATAACAAATATAATAAAGTACAAACAAATCAGACTAAGATTAGAAACTGTACAATAATCAAACAAACTGTGCTGTAAAAGCTGAATTTGCACACACAATACAACCTCTGGTTCTTCATCTGTGAAGAACCAGAGGTCAGGAATAAACACTCTGCAGCTCCAAAAGCCAATCAGCTTCCAGCAAAAGGACAGTTGACCAATGAGATGAAATAACTCCAGCGTGAGTGTAAAAACGGCACAAGGCCAAACTGTGGCATTCCAACCCATCAGCAGAGATCATGTAAGAGCACATCAAAGACCGTTTTCCACTTTTCAGCTATTGGTGATCTAGAGACAGACACATACACACACATGCGCACACACACACGAACACACGGCTAGAAGTAGTGGTGCTGATGCTGAGGTCAGGTGTTCTCCGAGCAGTGTGCTGTAGTACAGGTGACCCAGATAGTCATTTTAAAGCTCTGCTTAGACGCTGTGTGTAATATTGGCTGCTTGGGCTGACTCCGTGTGTTCAGAGCCAGGCTGCAGATGGAGCTTTATTACATCATCACTAACTTTTTATAGCAGGAAACCCCCAGTGAGGGAAATAAATCAAATCAATGATATATCTCTCAGACACACACTGAATCAGCCCAGTATAGGGTTGGTTAGAGTTTGCACTACTGTCCTTCACAGGTGGTAAACTCTCAGAAATTCCCTTTCTATAGATATATTTGTGATTTTCTTTAGTGTAAAAAGAACAATGCTGTGACTATTTTCTGTTACTGTGGCAAATGTTCCAAACAAACCGTGTCATTTAACTCATCTTCCCCTAACAAAAATCTCCCTGACCTGAATTTGGTGACATCTGGTGCTCCTGCTAGGAAGATGGAGGAGTCATCTGCTTCTTTGCTTTATTAACTTAATGACAAAACATTTGTCGATTAACTTAAGGTTTTCTAAAGATTTTTAAAAAATTAGCCGATGACGTGATTGGAATTAAACGAGGAAATGTACAACTGTTTCATTAGAACATGTCAAATAAATACAGATTTCTAAGCCAGCTTTTCAAATTTGCATTAACAAAAGAATTGCCTGCGTTTTGAGTTTTTATTCGTTTCTTTTGCAGAGATCAACAAAGCTTCAAAGAGCAGCTCATCATATGCCACTTTGATTAAGGAGTATGTTCATTCTATTGCTCAGCTGTATTTTAGGAAGGTTCTAACATAATTAAATTCTTTTTTTTTGGTAACTGATAAACAGTAAGAAAAACAAAGACTGCATGAAAATTTGATATTTGTTCACAAAGACGACGGAGTAAAGCAAGAGCAGGAAGAGTTCTGTTTCACAATATCCACACTCTTATACACACACCTTGTTAAAATACACTACCACACCCAACCCCGTCCAAAGGTAAGCATTCCTATCTTTAGACCTTAATGGCAGACCTGTTCACACACACACACACACACACACACTACTTCCTCGTCATGTGCCTGACTGACTGTTTCAGGCTGTTTCAGTTAAAAACACCTCCACTGAAGAAGCTAACATGTTGAAACCACTTAGTCTAACACAGAACATTAGGCTAACATCTAAAAGGCAGAATAAAGAATGTGTGTGTGGGAGGGAGAGCGCAAGCATAACATACAATGACTGCACTGAATCACCGCTGCCACTGAATCAGAGTAGCTCCCCTCTCTGGGACTGACATCATGTTACATCCTCCTTAAAAAGCACATTAACAGACTGAGAGCCACAAAAACAGCCAATATAAATAAAACGCTGCGGAGCCATTAACCTTGTCTGCAGGACGGTACAGTTTGTTTTGGGCCAAATTTAACAACTCGGAAGAGTAGCTGATAAACTGTTCAAATAAAGAATCGCTGCTGTACACAGAGATGTAGCTTGAATGACAAAAACCATTCACAAAAAGTTTGTTTATCCGCTCTCATTTTTAAAAAAAAGAGAAGAAAAAAAAGAGCTGATTGTGTCACAATGAAGCAGCTGCTGCTGCAGCAACAAAATCAGGACAATGATTCCTACAGTTTTATCACCGATGTTCATAGGACATCATACATAACCAAAAAAAAAAAAACATATGTAACCAACAGGTTCCCGAGGACATGGCAGTGTTACCCCTACCATTATATTGGTGGGGCACCCCAGTGTTACTCCGAAAATGTTGTGTACATCGCGGGAATGTGCACAGCTGAACCCCACCACATTGTAGTGATTTCTGAGTCGTATTACGGCTTAATATTGATCCATTATTCTTCTTAGTAGGTTTCATTAACGTCAACGCGTTGTCTTTAAGAACATTTAGAGCGACTCCACTCAATGAAACCGTTTTCATCCGGACATTTAAAAAGTTAAACAAGACAGAAAAACGTTTTTTTCTTTTCAATCAACGCATTTCAGCCATTTATGGAAAATTAGTCAGCTTTGAAACTTGGAATTGCCACGTGACTTCACAGGTGGAAAGGTTACCTGTTGCAGAGCTCATGAATACCTGCATAATTCAGCATTACCGATTTGAAGGTTGTTAATATTTATATTGAGTTTATTGAATCTTTATGGAAGTAAAACGTATGAAACCATTATATTATTGCAACCCGCTTTTCATCATGACATTTAAAAACTGTTGTGGTCTTTGGGGAGTAACTAATTTATTTAATTGTCCGAGAGAAATGCAACAATTTAACTAGAAATCTCAATTAATGAAATAGAAAGTTGAGACGCAGAGGGCAGGTGAGTCAGACAGAGAGGGTACAGCCAATCAGACTTTAAAAAACCAGGTTGGATGTGACAAACTGCAGGTATGATCAAATCCTCATAGATCAACGTTCACCAGCTGACACCAAAGGTGGATGTTTACACAACACAAACTGAGGGTGCTGAATATTTACAGCAAACAGCAACCAGACATGACCAAACCAGGAGACACTGAAGCCGTCACATTGTTAGTGGCAAACTAAACTAATAAAAACGGCCCTGCAATAAAAAACCTTAAATATAAGAGTGATTCAAGTAAATAAAAAGCAACATCCGGTGTCTGTTGTGGCACATGTCATGCTTCCCTTTTCCACAAAGATCACAGAAACAAAGTCCGGACAGACTTTTATGGGGCAGGAAGTGAGTTCATGCATTCAGCTTATTCTATATATAGAGTATGAGGGTCTGTTCAATGTCCAATTTGTCTTTTGGTCATTGATTCCAGATTCAGTTAGACTGCAGTCGCCACATTGCCAGTCACTCAGATTTTGTGTGTTCAGAAAATAAATAAGATGCGTGTACCGTATAGCGTATAGTCCAGGACCTGGTGTGTCTGGATCTCTGCAGACCATTACCCTCTCTGCAGTCTGACAGGTATTCAAGTTATATGCTGGTTTTTGTGATGCAACAAATACCACAGGAATCCTGATGTTCAGACACTGCTGTGAAACTCAAATACTCTGTTCATGTTCATGATAGAGCGGATAACAAGGCCGAGTTTTCAATTTTCTTAATGTTTCAAGGTGAACAGAAAGGAATTTAAAAGACATTTTGTTCCTGGTCTCCCCTTTCACATGCAGTTTTAGAAATAATCTGTCTCCGTAACGCCATAATGTGGGTTTGGCAGCAGAGCGAGCTAAATTTGCTTCAAATAACCAAAGCCGATGAGCAGAATGACTCATGTACACCAACATGACATCCATCACTGATGAACATGAACAGCAGATGTTTTAAAGAGTGTCATGCTTTTGTTAAGACCAATAAAACTGTCACGAATACAGAGTCAACAGGACAGTCCAGTTTCTGAATGAACTATGAGACTGAGCTGCTGGTGAGCTGATCAGCTGGAACAGTTCACCTTCATCTAATCCAACCCAGGTATCACCATCTTCTTTACCACTCTGAAAAAAAATGTCAACCTTTAGGAAAAGGGATGTGAGGTCAGATGTCAAAGACTTTGTATAAGGGATGTCACAATTACAGACTTTCTTGGTACGATTATTATAAAAAAAAAAAAAAAAAAAACCTTTAGGTCTTTAAGTTTTAATTAGGGCTTTCAAAATTAATGAGTTAATGCAAAAGATTAATCTGAGGAATTAATGCATTTTCTTTTCATTTTCATTTTATAGCACTTTTCTAGTCAAATGTTGACCACTCAAAGTGCTCCGACACTACGTGTCACATTAACCCCCCCCCACACACACACACACACACACACACACACACACA
>JBBBVU010000003.1:7533615-7551783 GCA_037177055.1 Atherinosoma microstoma
AAATCGTTGCTCTGTTCCGTGATATTCTGCGTTTATGATGAATTCCGTTTTTAATGTCTAAATCCGCGATTCCGTCCGCGATTCCGTGATCGCGGATTCCATAGGGCCCAAGTCATTTAAGAATATTTTTAAATATATTTAGTAGAAATAATTGAAAGAATTGACATGAGCACATTTACATCGATTATTGGTTATGAATGTCGGTTTCGATTAATTTGATTAATTGCTCAGCCCTAACCGCTGTTCAACTTTCTTTTTTTCCCCATAAGTTATCTTCAAGTTAATTCTTGATCAAAAAAGATTCAACATATCACAAAACAGATAACCAGGATGCACATCTGACAAATGGCAATAAGGTCGAGTGGACAGTATCAGCGACCAGTTTGGGAATAATTGGTTAAGTCTTAAATTTTGGAGTTCACTGTTATGCTCACCAAAATCTTTAAAAGAGAATTTTGAAAACAACCCAGCAACACTACCAGTAAATTAGTACCTCATTCTACCAACTAAAGCCATGTATTTTAGTAAATTTTTGGTTTTAAAAGATCATCCACAGTCTGAATCTGCCTTCTGTGCTGCTGAAAACAGATCATCATCATGTTCAAAGTCATGTGAAAGCACACGGGGTGTGAATGTCATGTATGGAAAATCTCCCTCACACAAACAGCTTCTTTTTTTTCCTAGTGAACTTTGAAATAAAAAAAAACACTTCAGTTCCATTGAGCACATGATCTCACCCAGAGACTATGACTGCGCTGACACTCAAACGGTGAAAAACACCGAACATCCAGGTCAGAAGAGCGAACCTCTGATCCCATCCACAGTCAAAAGTCACTCATTCAGAAATCAGCAAACAAAAGTAGAACAGCTGAGAATAAATTAAGTCTGTGAAGAAAAGCAGAGATTTTTCCAAGCAGCGGGAGTGAGCATGTCCCTTTTCCTCTGATTCTTTTATGTTTGAACAGATTTCATCTTGTCCCAGTTTGGAGCGTCTTGGCTTTGACAGCAGCGCGTGTTCGGATCTGAGCAGTGTGTTTCTGTGTGTGCATACACAGTGATGAATGACTGTGAGCCGATTGTGTGCAGTCACCATAGCCAAACAGGGCAACGCCCAGTTCTCCAACACAAACACTGCATTCCTCGTACCCTGCTCCCCACTTCACAGACCACAGACCAGTAAAGAGGTCTGGATGGCATTCAGACCTGGTACACAGTGCGTCTCTGGTGGAGTCCCGGTCACCTTGACAACACGCTGTCAGAAGGGTAGAAAACAATCCAGGGCAGGAACTTTGCAGACTCTGCAGTCTGAACAGGAACCAGAACTGACCGCCAACAGGGTTTCCCCACAAAAACCTGACGCTGCTAATCACATGACCAGTTCTAGCCACAGAAAATATGCAGAATAAAAACATTTTGCTCCAATAATAGCATCTGGAAGCACATCTAGATGAAACAGAAATACTGTAAATGTAACATAAAACCACCCAACTAGTTTTGTTCAGGTCTTCCTGGTGCCACCAAAACAACTCTGAACCATCAAAGCGTCTACACAACCTCTCAACAAATCCAGAGATATCCACCAGCATGTAGACAGCAGCAGCAGATCCCATTCACTATAAACTCAAAGTTGTGTCCACGGATAGCTTTCATTTCTAACTTTGACCTGGGAAGTCAATTAACCACCTTCAACAGCCACCAATCCTGAAAAAAAAAAATCTATAGTGTGTCAGTGTAATTCTATTTAAACATGCCATCAGAAATATTGTTGCCGTCAAGGGGTGCAACAAACAGAACTATCTTCTACACATACAGAGAACACCAGATCATGACGTGAAATTCAACATGATCCATGAGACCAAATCATTCGCCTGCTGTTGCTGCAAAGCCCAGCTCTGACACTTGCATTTATAATTTAATAACTTTCAGTGGACCTTCAGAGAATAAATGAGGGGAAAATATATCTACACAGATAAATGAAAAAAAAAATTAAAAAAAATAAAATAAAAAAAGGTATTACATCCAGTTTGATCCCAACTCCTCTTCTGGTTTTAGTCTAGGAAGACAGTCATAGTTCAGGAAGCAGGCCCTTTAACAATAACCATTCACATATTTTGGGGCGTGGAAACAGCAGATTTCAAAGAGAGAAGTGCCGACCTGAAACATTTTTCTCTCACACAGTCACACAGCACCTGTTAGCTGTATGCATACAGGGAAGTGAAATCCCAACTGCTGCCAACACAACATGAGGAAACCATTGAGCCTTCACTTCCTGTTGGCTCTCAAACTGCCTTCCATCTGCTCACTTCCTCCTCTGACCGAAGCCTCTCTCAATCTCTGGGAGGACACAAGCCATCTCCAACAGTTTAAAGTGCAACTCAAACTAATTCTAAATGTTTCAAGCGACTGTGCAGATGATCTTCTACAGGTCTAACGTGATCTGATCTCAGAGACTTTTAAGACTTTTTGCACAAATATGACGACATGTTTTAATCCATTTGTTTCGTGTCACAAATTTATAAGAATTTAGTATTTCTATGCAGCCACTCTGTTAGCATTTCAACGAACCGAAAATTATCTTAATTACTGAATTATTTGACTCTTGCACTTCAGATCTTGCATTCTGTTGGTTAAAGCCTCTAATCTCTGAAACACACTCACTCTGTCATGCACTCTTTATTCTGTCATCTTTATCAGCTGTTAACATGCTGCAGAGAAATGCCAAATAAGCTGCGTGCCTAAAACACACACACAAATACACGCACAGAGTCTGCTGAAACACCAGTCTGAAATACACAGAGACTCAGCTCGCTGTAGTCTGTTTATCATTAAATACTCAGTGTAAAGGAGACTTCCAAACAGGGAGTGACTGGTATTCTAACCTGCAGGACTGAAATTAAATGGTGGAAACTATGCAGAAGTATGGCATCTGTTACTTTTTTCCAGATGCTTTCATACAGGTATAAACAGGATTATGCAGATGTGGTAACTATCATCTTACATGATAATTATTACACAATTATATGACAATATTTGAGGCATTTTATAGTTGACAGAGGCAAGATGGATGCAACAGAAAAGTCTTAGTTTGATATAATTTCAGATGTTTTTTTCTATAGTTTAACTGATTATAAAAAAATCACTGCATTTATACAGGGTTGTAACTTCTGTACATGGAAAGAGACTGAAAAACAATCAAGACTATATGAATAAACAATTAGTGGGCTGATACTGGTTGGTGCAAGGTTAGCAAATTAACAAGCATTACCTGAAATGAATAAGCATATTTAAAAGTGACACAGAAGCACCTTTAACTTGTCACCTCATGAAGGTGAAATTAAAATGCCAAGGAGGAAAAAGAAACTCAGAAATACTCATTTCACCATCGATGATAGTAATCAAACAACGCAGAACAGATATTACACGTATGCATCCATGTACTCAATAGTCTAGTAAAGATGGTTAAGTAATTACCTTTCTATGAAACCTGCAAAATTTGAAATATTCCATTCTGAATGAATATTTCTAGTAAAATGGAATTCATTATCTACAGAACAAAAAAAAATATTAAAACGATTCACAGAAAAAGAAGTCAAATGTTTGTTTATGACAAAAACACATGGCATGTTTTCACATACTGTTAACTGTCCATTGCAATATGTCAAAATGTGCAGACTGATGCATTCCACTATGATTCATAAACTCATAGAAAGCCGTTTGCATCAGATAAGAACTGCTTCCACTGCAACTGCATGTTGTGGAGAAAAAGCTGCTCTGTGTGATAATGAGCCAAGTGTCAAACAGTACTACACATCTGACTTAACAATGAATCAGTGGCCCCCAGAACCAGGCTGCTAACATCCATTTGTGTTTGTTGTGATTCAGATGTGTCAACACATGGTTCAGAACAAACCAGGATTTTTGAACCAGCCAAAATAGTTGGATTTATTTGGTTCCGTTGCTCCTTTCTTACTACAGTCAATGGCGTGACCATCATTAAAAGGTCAGCCAAAAGCCATAGCTTAAATCGCTAGTACATAATATGACCATTAAAATGTGAATTTTGGTCCATCTCATCTGTTCTCTTCAGCCGCTGAGAAGCCTGCATCTGTAACATGACCGTAACAGAGTGCTTTTTTAATGTCATGGACCTCAGGAGGATTTACTGACTGACTTTATTTTAAGCATATAATACATCAATTTCTTTAACAGCTTCACAGTGTGAATCAGGACCTCCATTATTTGGATCTGATACATATTTAATCAACATTTCATATCTCCTGCTGCTCATCTAATTTTCTGGTTCAAACCACAGCCTGTCAATGTTTATGAGGCCACTAATAAAAACTGTAACGAGGAAACAAATGTAATTACAGAGCTGAATTGAATCTTTGACTTACTTATTTGGAACTCAAGTTAGTTGAACATGATGAAAGCTGAACCTAATCAGATAAGCAGATTTGATCTAATGTGACTGCACAGCAAACCTTATCACAGTTAATTGGCAGCTCAGAACAACAGCAAAGAACAGAAAGAAAATCCTGTTTCTGAACATTCCTCCAGCTGCTCAGACCTTCCCGTCTGTCACTCGCATACACACTCTCGCCTCTAAACTACCACCCAACCATTATGAATGCAAGTGTGTGTCAGCGGAGCATTTTCACATGGATACAAATCGGGAATCCTGCTGACACCTTCGCTTCAGCTGCACGAAGATTTCCAAAAAGCTGGTGTAGAACCCCAACAACAGCATGATGGGAATCCAATATCATCACCATGTGGACATATTTGTGCTTTTCACAATGTCGGTAGTCACTTTCATTTGGACTCAACCAAAAAGTTAAAATCTCAAACATCAGCACTGTTCATATCATTTGGACCTTAAACATCAGACAGAGAAACAGGTCTGGTATTTCCACAAATATCAAAAACTAAACTAAATGTACCGAGTGTACAATGTAAAGATGTGTTGTAATTTTTGTTTTTATTCGACTTCCTGTCAGTTAATAAAAATTTAAAAAAATGAGACTTGAAGCTATTTGAGTTTGTGTGTTACCTCTCCATTTGTTTGCAAGCTCCTTGGGGGAAAAAAAAACAAAATCTCCTCATTTGTGTTTACTTTTGGCTGATAAAGTAAATTCTGAAAAAACACAAAAGTTGTGACCCTGACAAAAGTTTGTGTTAATACAAAAAAGCAGCAAATTCTGAACACACACACTTTGTATAACATCATATTTTCTCATGAATGCTTGATTAATGTCACTAATTCAGTATCTTTTGACATATGAAATATGTCTGCTTCCGTTTCTGAGTTATGAAGGGGAAAAACCAAAACATGTCAGGTAAATTTATGACTTTTTCTGACTTCATCCGATTAAGCATGCAAATAAAATTTGAGAGGCCACAGTGACATTTGGCTCCTCTTTAACAATATGATCCTTAGTAAAGAAATTTTTGTGAGATATCAGTCAGTTTTATCCTGAAGCCTGAAAAGACTGTATGAATATAAAGAAAATCCCTTCAGAATGTTGTGCTCATGTTAATAAATAGACAAATATAACAAATACACAACGCATCGACTACAACCGACTATTTGACCCACTTTTACTTTCACTTAGTTTTAAGAAATGTTCCAGGTCACAGATAAAAAGCTCTATGTGCCAATAACACAGCTGGAACTGATTTTCCAGCAGACAGATCTCTTCATTGTCACTTCCTGTGCACAATTTCTTAGCCAATACCATCTCACCATGATTGACTGTTTGTTTTGATACAAGTCAAGGTATAGCAGGCGTGTCCAAAGTCCAGTCTGGGGGCCAACATTGACCCGTGTTCAGATTTCCACCGGCCTGCAGCCTCTGACAAAAGCAATAATATGTGGTCCCCCAGCACAGCTGAAAAATACGCATGTACAAAAACGCCGTTATATATATTTTGCAGCAGAAGATGCCTGTAGACCTGAGGTCTACAGGCATCTAACCTTACGCATTAAAACCTCTGTTTTTGGACCAGACCTGGCCAACATACTGAAGTTGAAGTTGAGACCTCAGTGTCACCCTTCACATTAGTGCAGGCAAGTTAATTGTTCAGTCTTCTGGAGGTGAAATTGATTTTTTTTTGTGACAAATCAGAACCAGTTTTTAATATTCAACGAGTCTTTCCAATCCACGTATGGAAAAACTAGTCCATGCTTTCACCTTTAATCAGCTTGATTATTGCACCAGCCTTGTTACAGGTCTAACAAAAAAAAATTTAAAAATCAAATAGACAACTGCAGCTTATTCAGAACTCTGCTGCTCAAGTCCTCACTAAGACCAATAAATTGGACCACATCAGTCCAGCTCTGAGGTCTTTACACTGGCTGCCTGTCCGTCAGAGGATAGACTTTAAAAGTTCTGTTGCTGGTCTATAAAGCTCGGAATGGTTTAGGACCAAAATACATCAGTGACCTCTTGACCCAGTATGAACCCAGCAGACCACTCAGGTCATCTGTATCTGGTCTCTTATCAGTTCCCAGAGTCAGAACCAAACAGGAAGAAGCTGCATTCAGCTTTTATGCCACATGTCTGGAACAAACTCCCAGAAAGCCTCAGATCAGATGAAACATGAAAAATCCAGGTTAAAGACCCACCTCTTCTCTACTGCATTTCAATAGTTTTATTTAAAGTCCAAATATGCACTGTCTCTTTTAAGCTTGAATTTCTAAACTTGATCATATTTTTAATCTAGTGTCTTTTCCGTCTCCCTTTCTCAATCAGAGCAGCTCAGCGTCATGACGTAGAGACGCTTTTTCTGACAGGACAGAAATGCGAAGAACCCGGGGAGATCTCTTCACTTATCGTGGCTGTCTGTGCGCACCCTGTCATTTATCACATGTCCTCCTCTGAATAATCTGATGAATCCTGACACAGCGCAGAAACGCCCAACGATGTCGTTCTCTGGCCTTGGGGAGTAAAAATAAAGCCAAGCTTCTTTCTCAATTTCATCCACCATTGTAGGAAGACAAGCAAAGGAAAACATCTGGGTCCCGCAGACACACTTCTCAGGAGTCAAGAGCATTTTTGACGCTGAAATTGCGTTAGTGTTATTTTCCTTTTCACATGTTCAGAATTTTAGTTGTGTGAGCATTTATGAATGAATAATATGTAATGTTTCAAAGTAACCTTGTTATATGAAATCTTCTCAGGTTCGTTTTTTTTTTTCCCAGACACTATTAATTTTATGTGGTCTTCAAATATAAAAAGGCAGAGTGACTTGGGTAAAAACTTGTTTAGATCTATTTGTGATGTCCGAAGGAATGACCCCTGGGTCTATGACCCCTGGGTTATAGCTTCTTGTACACCTTATTGGGGTTTGACAGACGTTTGCATTTTGACATTTCCCTAATGCATTATTGATCAAATACGTTTAAATTTTGAAGCAGGTGCAGCACGCTTCATGCTTTGGGCAGAAAAGCAGCAGTGTTCTGCTCAATTTATATGATGCACTTGAATGACAAAAATTGACAAACAACATAACATGCTGTAAGTTTTATGTCCTCTTCCATCAGAGTGAAGTGATTCTCTTAGGACACATGTCGGAATGTGATTGATGCTGTTGATTATGTTGCAGTGCCCGTCACCTCTCAACAGCTGTGCACATGCAACCAAACACTTGATACAAACCATCATGCTGCCTGAGTGAAATCTGACTGGTGCAGAATCAGATTTAATAATAATCAGCAGGTCACCACCAACTGCTCACCAGCTGGTTGAGCAGTGCATCGTGACCAACAGTTTGAAGGTTTCAAGTTTAATTTGGGGGGATATTTTCTAGTTAAAAGGTCAAGTTGAGAAAATAAATTAATAAATTAAAGTAGTAACATGTAGTCATAGTTCTCCATTACAGTGGGGTGACCCCTTTTCAGCCAGCAGGGATTATAAAATAATCATGAAGGCCACCAGGGCTATTATACTCACTAACACTGGGGCACTGCAGAGCAGGAAGCATCTTAAATACAAGATTGAGCTTCTAACAGCTGCACTACATCCATTAATAATTAAAGTGGACTTGCATAAGACAAAGTGTGCGCTGCTGGATCTGGTTCAGAGGGATTCCTTCTGCAGAGGGGTTCCCACTTTCACTGAATTTTAAAACCTCTCTAATGGACTTTGTTCTTGGTTGTAGTAGCTGTGAAATGATATCCGACTACAACAGGAGCAGGATAGTGGCCACAGGTGGAAGACTGGATGGAGTAATCACAGTGAAGGACCCAGTATATCTGAGCCATCCCATTTATTCCAAGATATTGATGTGCCGCATTTTTGCTGGTCATAAAATACTTTGACACAACAGGAGATCAACCTGACAACCTTATACTGTGGATAATTCTTTGACATATGATCTGCCATTCCAGGGAATCATTGATTATAAATAGGAGCTGTTTAATTGGTGATGTAGTACAAGTTTATAACATTGCTTTATCCATAAGCCTGAAATGTCCATTTTTTTCATGATTCAAATCACTGGTCCACCACTACCTGGGCCTTTCACAGCAACAGGGAACCCCACCATGTGGACAATGAGGTAAATGCTATGAAAAAAAAAAAAAAAAAAAAGTGTTTATTTCAACATAAACTCCTCTTAAACTGTGACTCTGAATTTTTTTTTTACATTTAATGACAAAATTAAATTAGAACCCAATTATGTTTTTTTTTTTTCCAGTCTGTTCCATCTGGCTGGTTGGGCAGCTGCCTCACATACAAGGGCTACAGCTCCCCGATGCAGCCAGCCCTGTCACAAGGAGAGTAGGACCCAAGGCGGTGAGTTATGCAGCAAGGCCGATTTAACAGATTTATTAAGATTTTGACTAGCGCAGAAGATTGGTTCAGGGATCCAGATGTTGTGGTGAGCAGGCAGACAGGTTCCAGTGGAACGGGCAAACGAGTTTCCAGGGGAGTCAGCTCAGATCTCAGACAGCGAATCGCATAGATGTAGCAACAGACCAGCGTCAAATGAAGGTCAGCCTGGGGTTTATGAGCAGGCAAGTTGCAATGAGCCTGATTTATCTCAGCGGTGCAGACTAGTCACAGGACATGCGTCCTGTATACACCAGGTCTTGGGAATCCATGAAAAGCCCAGGTTTGAATCCCAGCCTAAGTCCCTTTGCTGCATCTCATTCCCTGCCATCTCTGTCCCCCTTAACAAGCACAATAATCATTAAAAAAGGAATGTTTTTTTCTATTTACATAGAAATTAAATGCAATTTATTATTTCACATAAAAAGGGACAGTGTGTACCAAATTTGGCTTTTAATTTGGCTTTATTTGCAAAAATCAAGTATCACTTTCATAAATACGTATTTTATCTTAGTCTAATCACAATCGTATCCAAATGAAAGTGTTCTCGTAGCTTAGAATGAGTTATTTATAAATACATAGGTGGCGGCGTACACAACTGAAAGCTGCCATGTTGCATCACCATCTTTAAATAAAGTAGCTGAAACGGGACAAACTTGTTAGCCCTACGCGTTTTAGCAGTGAATCCCCGTGTGTTGTCGGGGGAGGATGAACAAGCAACTGACCGTGGACCGTTCAACTTGCTGTTTTCCATTGAAATGGAGGACTATCCATACACTGCCCTGTGAGAGGGCGGAAAAATAACCAGAAAAAGGATTAATAACCGGAAGGAACACAAGTTTACATCGGCGTAGCGTTTACCAGATGGAGATAATTCATGAGGGGGAGGGACATGAAAACTGACGCAGAAGTTTCAGCTTTCTGCTGGACAGGCAAGTTCATTCAGTCTAACAGTGAAGTTTATTTTGGTGTTATGTTAGAAACGGGGCAGGATAGTCCAGAAGCTACTTTATCGTCCCGTTTGGTCGGATCATTTACCTTTACTTGCTACGGCAGAGACAGCTAATCTGTTAGCCTACAGTGGAAAAGCTCTGTTGCTCCGGTTACAGCACGGGATTTTCCTCTTGCAGCGCAGACAGGTTCCCTAGGCAAGGCAAATTTATTTATAGAGCATATTTCATGTACAGGACAATTCAAGGTGCTTTACATTGCAGAAAACCGGAGAAAAAATACAGAATATATAATAAATAATAACAATAATAATCTAAAATCAAGATTAAGAAGGGACAACAGATTGAAAACATGATCAAATTTAAAATTCAAGCTTAAAAAGGAAACAGGAAACAGGAAACCCTGCCTCTGCCCCTCCCTCGTCTACATCTTCCTCTCCCTCTCACTTCATCTGATCATCTGTGAGTCTACAGGTCACAAAAAAGTGATTTCACACGATGACGTTAGCCATTAGCAGTAGCTTGGTACCAAATACATGCAGGGCATGCTTGTAACTTATTGGCATCAATAAGGAAACAGAATCATATCGTTCTGTACCTCATCACCTGACGGGACACTCCAACTTGTGCAAGATGTTGACATTTTCACATTTATGACTCCACGGCATCAATAGTGGTAGTAACGCGCATAAATGGCGAGGCACCGGAGAGCAGCGCTCAGTTGTTGGGATTCACTTAGCGCACCACTAGATGGGAGTAATTATTACACACTGGGGCTTTAAATAAGCTTTAAGTAATATTTTGGTTAATAAATGTTTAAAATTATAAAAGAAAAAGATTAATTGCAATATACCAGAAAAAAATGTGACCACATTTAAACTGTAAAAATTGAGAGAATACAAAAGCACAATTAAGTTTTTAAAAAAAATCATGCAATTGCAACAAAAACAGGTGTTTAAATTCTTGAGTCTAGAATGAAAAGAAAAATGATCAATGTTGGCATCTGATCGCTAAAAAATGAGAATAAAAAGCTGGGTTAGGGATAGAATAAAATTGCTGCATTTCTGAAACCTGGAAATACTATCAGCTGATGGTAGGGGTGGGAGAAAAACTTGTTTTTAAAATTCATCGCCTTGCAGACATGGACGATTCGGAATCGATGTACATATGTTACAATACATTTTTTAAAAACTGTTTATTAAATATGTCAAGGAAAGCAGAAGGCAAAAATCAAACTTGCAGAAGTGCAGCATTTTGACAGTCTGTGGCGTTGCATAATAGACACAATAGCGTGAAATCTGACCAGCACCCTTTGCAATGAAAGGAGATGTGAACGTACAAACATACTCTGATGCGATTAAAGAAGTGAACTCTGGTTGGCCTATAACTGTAGCTCTCGGTTCACTTCAAGTGAGCCAAAATATAGGAAGTGGACAACAACCCAAAGGGCATTGTGGGTAAACAACCAAAATATTTGCAGGTGTAGGACTATAGGCTCTTCTGGCCGGGAGAAAGGGCTTGGACATGGAAGAATAAGGTAAAAGTTCTGATTGAAAGATGGTCATTTCTCTGGGATGACATTGTTCCCGGTTAGCTTAATCCTGATTAAACTGTCATAAAACAAAAACTATACTAGCTAAAGCGATAATTTTTTTTTAGCTGAAAGCTAAGACTCTCGTCGTTCAAGACGTTCCGTCGTTACGACTCGATGACGTCATCACGTTATGCTACGTGCGGTACAAAATGGCGATGTAAACACCAGGTGGCGCCAAGAAGTTGCGGGAGAGAGGGAGCACGCGGTGAGCAGCTGCGATGGTTGTCAGAGAGATAGATAGAGAGATGGATAGAGAGAATATATTGGTCTGTAGTCTTCAGTGTATTTTAGACAGTTTTACCTGGTTTTCAGGAGGCTAGTTTTCATAACAGTCAGTCAGTAGTTTTAGCAGAAGTTGCCTGTTTTTACCACAGTTCTTCAGCAGGCTGAGCAGAGTTTCTTGTTTGTTTTTGGCACATTATTAGTTTTTATCTCCTATTACAATAGTATAGGTTGGATAAGTCTGGGCATTGTTCCCTCTTTTTCTTTCCTTTACACATCAGGAGTAAACGGTGCAGAGGAAATACTCCAAAGAGCAGGCGAGGGAGCTGTGAGTTCAGTACATACAGTAGGCCTACTTACACAAATGAACAACACTGAACATTTTTCTGCATTTATAAGTGTTTTGGTTCAGTGTTTTTGTCTGTTCATTGAGTAACACGAAACCCAACCAGTTTTTTAATAAAAGAAAATGCTGGAATTTGAATTAGTATAATTTATGTTTCCAATGCTCAATAACCTTTTTTGTTTCTATTGTTAATATTCTAGGGATGTAAAACACACAAAATACTCTATCAAATTACACCATGATAGAAAAAAATGCCCATGTACAGTATGTCAGTTTCTTTGTATTGCAGTTGAAATCAATCAAAACGCCTTCGTACTCTGCTCCTAAAAAGGAGTTTATCTCAAATGCTAGAAGAGATAGATCATTGCAATAACTTGTATAGTGTAAAGGATTATTCTATTTATTTTTGTACATTAAGAAATGTTTTGGATCACTAAGTTTTGTGTATTTATTTAGTATAATGTGCACATTTTTTTCGATTTTTGTGTATTTTTCATATTCATGGCATAATTTCAACACTTTTATAAATTGTTATTTCTCATTGACCCAGATAACCTTTTAGCATAAACTGTACAAATCATAAAAATATAAAACACTTCAGTATACTCCAAGAAATTACTCCACTAAGGACCAAAATGGCGGTGTAGTCACAGGCGGACCATTTCTATTACAGTTTTTAAAAGGGTTAATAAACGTTCTATAAAATCGCATCGCGGCCATCTGAATCGTATTGGATTGAAGCGTGAGGTGCCAAAACATTCCCACTCCTGACTGTGAAAGAAAAGCTGTACAAACTCAGGATTTTTATTTAAAACAGTGTAAAAAAAACCAGGCTAAAAGCTTTTTACAGTCAGTTTGACAGAAACATTCATCGATCGCAGAGGGAGAAACCATCTGAGAAGATGAAACACAAACCAGTTTCTTCAAAGACAACAACATCAGTCACCCACAGTTTACTGCAGACACATGAATCATCTGCGACTGTGACCCACTCTTTTGTGCCAAAAAGGCCCTCGGGGAAGATTGAAAATCTACAGGGACTAGATAACAAATAAAACTGTAAACAGCGTGCCTTATTTGGGGAATAATTCACATTTACAGGTTCAGGTGCTCCAAGTTTTTGATGCAGAAGTGTGTTTTCAGCTGGTGAAAGCAGTCACTGTTCATCTTCAATAAGTAGGTTTTTTTCATTTATTCCAATACTGATTTTAGCTGAATACTTTTTCACTTCTGCCAGTCAATAAACTGATTTATTTTTTTTATTTTTTTAAATCAGTACATTCTTGTAACTTGTTAAAAATCTCAGTAAACAACCAGTTATGTTTAACTGAAAATAAATCCCAGTTAAATATTGGAGGTTTTCCTCTTGTTGCTGCTAAAGACATAACAGGACAGACACACCGAGTCAGCATCTGTCACTACCTGTGGTCATCAGGACCTCAGCAGCTGCATCAGACACAAAGAGAGCACTCGTCTGTCTGCAGGTAAACGTGACTATACGGTGCATCCTCAGCCGGGAGCACGTTGAGGTTGGAAAATAATACAGATTCATGTGAAACTAGGAATAAAAGTCTGCTTTATATTTCAGAGATGGTGTTAATCACTTCCTGTGCATGTGACTATATTTAAATCACAATGTTTGCTTTGGACTATAAATAATCCATCTACCCATTCTCTTTGTAAGACTGGTTGACAAAAGTATTCATCGATTACTAGAAAATAACACCTGAATTAACCAACTACAGTGAGACATTTCTCCATATGTTAACAAGCACTGTAACACTGACATTTCACGTTTGCTGCTTAGTTACATTTTAACTCTGAAGGTCAGATAAACCAACAGGTACTGCAGCTTAACAAAGTATGATACAATACTTTTGACATTAAAGCTGAATTTATGCTTCAACACCTCACAGCACCTGCTGCGTAGACATGTCCCCTCCTTCATAGCATCCTCCTAGCCTGGCATGCACCTCTTCATAAAAAGATAACATACTGCAGCACCATTAGCCATAACGGCTGAGACTGCTCAACTTGGTATACATTTACATGCTACACTGTTTTTCCTCAAATTTGACCTCTGTGAAGGCAGAATTTAATTATTAACAGACTGTATATGTATCAGATTTACTATTAATGCCAACAAAAACAACCAGTAGTCTGTTCACAGTTATTTTGTCAGTCTTAGAAGCTCTGCCAGTCAGTCAAAAGACTTCTACTAAACAGAACGATTGTGATCAGGACACATGTATGAATTAGGAAAGGCCTGAAGAAAGAAATTTCATTTTGAAGAAGCAAATTCAACCATTTCCTTTTGGGTGTACTATTCTACACGTGTTCCAGACCATGGAGGATGATCAGAAGCGTTACATTCATGTTATTTTTTACCTCCCCCATCAAGCTGGTGCCAAAACTAATTTCAGTAAGTGCTTTCTGACTGAATAACTTCCACATAAACCATTTTTCAACGTCACAGGAGGCACAGTTGATTGGCCTAAATGTTGCTGCTTTCACTGTCTATGTGTCTACATCCATTCTGCCACTCCAGTAATGGTGACTGCACATGTGAGAAAACATGTAAATCATCTTTACCCATCTATTGTCCTCTGCAACCAATCCCAGCACATAATGGGGGGTACTGATTATTTTGATGATCAAAGAATCTGGTTAACAGGTTACATCATTTGCTGATTAGTATATAAAATCTGAGAAAATAACTGTCCATCATTGAGTCAGCAGAGCTCAGGATGATTTGTCCCACCAAAAGCCAAAGCTGTTTACAGTGATAAGCGATCAATCAACTAATCTCTTCAGCTCTAGTTATATCGGATGTAGGCCACCTTGCCTCAAGCAAATACCACTTAATTTTATAATTCATTTTTTATCAAAATATACAACATTTACCTTCAGGGAAAAGGAGCCTAGGTGCCATTTCACACAGCATGAGCCATCACTGTTGTTACTGTTCAGTCCATAATTCATTGACAAGAAATCACAAAACAGAATTCACCATGATCTGTGTATCACCTGAACCTCTGGAAGAAAAAAAAACCCACCAAAATCTCCTCCATACCGTTACAAAAACATGTTAAATCAAATAATCCCAACCCACATGTTGACTAGACCCTCTAGTGTGTAAGTTGATCAAATCATTGCTTTAAACTGCTTAATTCAAATGCTCATGAACAAAAGTGAGGGATTTAGTGGAAATTACAGCCCTCAGAATCAGAGTCAGTATATAATGAATTAAAACAGAAAAGAACAAGCACCATGAAGGAGCACACCATTTTCCCTTCAGAATCCATCAAACAGCAAAGTCACTGCGTCATCGCTCCCTTTATTGTCACCTGAAATTCAAGATTGATCAAATAAATATAAGGTTTCGATTTTAAAGTTTTCCTCCCTTAAATTTCCTCTGCTAACAGCTTCAATTTGGTGAACTGAGCTGCAGAAAACAGGGGGAGCTATGCCCTCCTTTGGAGGTCACAAGCTGAGGAGGAGTCACCAAAAGCCAAGATGTGGGATCCCCCCTCCTTCCTAACGCAATAAGGCAGGACACACCCAGCCAGAGAGGGGAGGAGGACGAGGAGATGGATGAAACGAGAGGAAGAAAAAAGAAGCAGAGCCTCTGCTGTTGCTTATCCGCCCATCCAAGCAAATGACGTAAGGACGGTTGTTCATGGGCTAAACTCCGGTTAATTAACAGAAAACGTACTGTTATTCTTTTTTCACCTTCACCGCTGCCAGCATCTAAAGCAGAAGCATCATTTACAGTGCAAGTGGTAAATGAAGGGAAACCACTCCAACAAGCTTAACGAGCTAGTCCAGAATACGCAGCATTCATGGCAACAGTGTGAAGACACCACAGCGATTCCACAAGTACGCACAATTACATGACAACAGCAGCAAACAACTGCAGCAATCTGCTCGCTGAAAAATACCTTTTTTTTTTTTTAATCAAGTTACCAGAGGCAATGTTATTCTTACTGATGGAAAGGATTTTTTGTTACCAATGGAAATAATATGGGGCGGGGGGTCACAGGCAAAATTGTTTCCAGACACTCGCAGCCTTCCGCTGCCGACTTGACTCCTGCCTTTCAGCCTCTGCAACAGCCAATACGTGTCGTTCTGTCGCCCGGGAAGTCCAGTGCCAACAGCGCCATTCATAATCTGGCAATTTGAGTCAAATCTCTTAATTAGTCTGTTATCGTACATATTTAACAGTCTGAAGTAACTATTCATAATCACTGGACATAATTCTTCGATTCGGCATATCTCCTCTATATCTTAAAGATCTTATTTTGCTAAAATGGCAACTTTACCAACTGACAGGCACGCAGTGTAGTGCCTTGAAAATCTACTAACGAATGCTGCGTGCGCATTTCAGAAGTTTTTAAATCATAATTTGATTTTCTGTTCGATAAATTTCAGTTGAGTTTAATTCCAACTGACGGTAAAATGTCATTTTAGGCTTTATCGGGGATTAGGACTTGTCGAAAAGCGAAGTGGCGTTCAATGTCTGCATTACTCAGTAAAGATTTGTCAGCGCTGACTGCAGATGAGAGGAAGGCACGTACCGGGGGCTGTAACCTAGCTAACTATCGGGACGTTTGACGAGGAGAAACGGGAAGAAAAACGTGGCTCGGGGTTCCAAGGAACAGTGTTAACATTAATCTATGATTAAATACTTTTACATAGAAACAAAAAAAATGCTCCTTAAATGATTAACGGAGACATTACCACCTGTAGATAATCCAGTATTTGCTTGTAGTTGCTAATAAGTGGGTTTCAATGAAAAAAAAAAACATAGAAAAAAAAACGAACAGCCGTTTTAAACGTTACCCGGATGCTGAGCAGTGCGGACAAGTGGGAACGCCAATGACTCCTTAAAATACGTTAAATATGCACTTTTAACGTTTCAGACAGACTAATAATGAAATGTTTCTTATCCTTCAGCCACAAGTGAGACGAAAAAAAGCGAACTCGTTGCGAGTAAAGTTTTATAACCCAGAAATTAGACTTTACCTTTTCTTAGCGAATTCTCGTCCAAATAACGTCCTGTAGCTTGTGTAGGTACGGGCTGGGCAGCGTCTTCAATGGGGTTTGTCCATTTTCCAACAGGGCACCGACTTGACAACTGCAGGGGGTGGAAGAAAAAGAGACACACTGGCAGGCCGTAGTGGGAAAAAGAGACACACTGGCAGGTCGTAGTGGGAGTGGGGGGAAAATCTTCAACTTGCTTTTCTTCCAACGTTTACACCAGTTTCTTTGACCGTTAATGCATTCGAAGAGGCATCCGTTGTGTTCCAGCAACGGCAGCCCCGAGGACGGAAAGCAAAACCAGATCCAGAATCAGTCCGAAAACAATCCTTTAAAGAGGAAAAGATGAACTCACCCTCCCTCTCCTGGCGAAGAGCGGATCCAGAAAATCAGGGCTGGTTGCTGGAAGAAGAAACTGGCAGAACAGGAAAAAGCCCCCCCAACGGTCGGACCAACGGCTGTCCCTCGCGACGGACTGGGCGCGTGAGAGTGAGGTGAGCGCGTGCTGGAGACCGCGACAGAGGGAGGGACCGGCTCGGGATTACCCCTGTTTTTAAGGTGGATCCAGGAATTAATTAGGTAATGAAGCAGAAACGGAGCACTGCTCTTTAGCACATCTGCCCCAGGGTCCACATTCAGGCTGGAAACTTAGAGGGAAGAAAAGATGGAGGCTCATTCCCGCTAAAAGGAAGACAAATCAAACCACTGGATTCAATCTAGTAAATCATTAGCTTACATGGTATTTCATTCTGTCCTCTAATTTGTCTGACATGAGATACCATAGAATACTGCCACTGAGTAAATTCTTCATAATAGAATATTCATGTATTTAGAACAAAATATATAGACTTAGACAAACTTCATTGTCCATTGCAAAGCAGTGGAAATTCCCCATATATGTAATAATTTATATATATATATATATATATATAATGTATGTGTGTGTGTGTGTGTCTGCAAAATTATCCATACAGTTTAACTGCTGTTAAATGAGGTGAAATTGACTAAAATTTGCTCATCAGCAAAGTGCTCTCATTGGTGCCGGACCATTTTGTTTGTTAGGTTTTTATTATTTTTTCAACTCTGTTGAATTAAAATACAATGTCTTATTTCACTAAATTATAATTTAGCAAATTATTTGTTATTACTTTTTTCAGTCTACACTTATTTGAGTGACTATTG
>JBBBVU010000003.1:7590154-7633679 GCA_037177055.1 Atherinosoma microstoma
AACTGATTCCATGGTAAGAGATGTTTAGAGATTCTGACAAAAAATGCAAAGAAAGGCTCCGAGAATGACCAGGACAAAAGCAGCAGGGTAGAAAGGGATGAAGAGAAAGAAAAAGCGTCCGTCTCCGTCAAGAGCAGGAAGTATGTAGCCCCCCCCAAATTTACATAAATTTCTTCTTTTCTTTTCCTCTAACTCCATCTATTTGGTCTGTCCAGGATGGGTTCGTTTCTTTTATCCTTCAGACTCCAGTAGTTGGCTCTCTGTGCACCAGTAAGGTGATGCAAGTGCAGCATTGTTCATATAATAAGGTCATGAATAAGTAAGTGATTCAGCTAACTAGTGTCTGGTTGACCAAAGCTAAATTAGCACAAGTGAAAAGAAGATGTATGTAGGATTCAGTGCAATGATGTTATTAGTGTCTGGGGCATGGACAGAGAAGAGAGGAACCATCCAACTTGTTGTCCATGGACAGTTCAAAAGCCTGCATCTCTGAGGGTATGAGGTTGCATTAGTGGCTTTGGCGTGGGCAGCTTCCACATCTGTGAAGCTCCATCAATTCTGACAAGTACATGGATGTTTTAGATCAACATCTGCTCCCATCCAGACAACGTCTCTTTCAGGGAAGGCCTGGCAGATTTCAACAAGACAAAGCTGAACCACATACTGCATCCATCACAACAGCATGGCTTCACAGGAGAAAAGTCCAGGTGCTGAACTGGCCTGCCTGCAGTCCAGACCTTTCACCAATAGAAAACAATTGGAGCTTCATGAAACCAAAAAATCCAGCAACGAAGGTCCATGACTGTTGAGCAGCTAGAATCCTGCATCAGAACAGAATGGGATGCACTTTGTCACTTATCAGATGTTTACAGAGAGTTGTTAAAAGAACCCTTTTCCTACTTTTTTGGAGGTGTGTTGCTGCCATCTTTACCAATTTTGTGCTTTTTACTCTGCTTCAACCCCTAGCCAACACTGGTTTACAAAATTCCTGAATTTCTTGAAAGCCCAAACCAGGACCAGAAAAACGAAATCCTTGAGACCCTTTTAAAGGTAAGGCAAAACATATTGAGATATATACAAGTCAGTGAAAAGACAACTATGAGTCCAAAACAAACCTAATTAGAAGATTCCTAGAGTCACAACTGAGACCCAGTCCCAGATTCCCAGCAGTATTTCCATTCTGGGGCAAATTTTCAGCAGAACATTTAATGTGAACAAACAGGTGAAACCATAAAGGAGAACATATTCAGGTTTCACAGCTGACTTTGACCTTCTGTTGACCTTTAGTGAATATGTAGCCGAGTGTGGGTGATGATGCTGCTCCGATCAATAATGCCCAAAGTACCCAGCTTCAGCCCGAGGAGTTCACAGCCGAGAGAAAGTTTGTCAAGAGTCTGAGATTGTGTGCGTGCGTGTGTGTGTGTGTGTGTGTGTGTGGGTGTGTGTAGTCTTTTTGGCCTGAACAGTATCCATTATCCCACTTCTCAAGGTCCCATTCATACAAACAGGAATAAGCAGCAAGACTGAAGTTCTGCTAGTGCTTCCTAGAGGCAGTATGGCTGTCAGAGATCAACAGTGATGATCAGTGTTGAACATTAAACATCAGTATTTTCTGCATTGTCTCAGAAAGGCTGCGACTTTCATAGATGATGGAGTATCAGAGGGCTCAGAACATTCAGTCCATTACATCTACTTTATGCTTAATAATCATGAACATCATGTCATTTGTTTTGGGGAAGACCGTTTTATTCGTCTCAGGATCAGGTTTTAGACACATACATGATATTCTTTCTCGCAATTTTCATGCAGCAGTTGGGATTTTTGGACAAAAAGAAAGATGTCTTCTTCTTTAAGTCTTTGTTCTTCCTCTTTGGAAAGTCACACAGACCAAACAAAGGGGGATCAGTGCTCCATCAGTGTGTGCTTGCACACAGTATGTCATTGTTGTGAAATCAGCTGAGTGATGGCACCATCACTGGTTAGGGTGGTGTATTTAGTGACTTCAGCGCTGTGGCTACCTCCATTGCCATCTCAACTCATTATTCTACTTCTGTACTTTCATGCCAGCAAACTCATTATCTGTAGCTCTTTTTGAATATAGCATCATCTTTATTATTTTATTTACAAAGCCCTTCATTAAATAAAAAACATATCAATAACAACATAAAACTTGAAAAATTGAAAATTAAGTACAAGGAATATAGTAATGATAATTAGTTCTGCCTTATTAGTGCAAGAAGAAGAGGTCCTTGTTAACCTCCTGCTGTTTGTCTTTAGTAAGACAAAAACACCAAACAGAGATGGCTTCACGCCAGCATCATGTTATAACTACAACATAAGCTGCATCCACAAAGGTAAAAACACAAGCTTTTTGCTCTCTTGTCCCAAAGAAAAGTTCTGCTTCGGATTTCAGGCCTTTACCACCCAATAAATTTTTTGTAAAATAAGTATACATATATTATCTAAGCCAGGGATCCTCAATCCTGTTCCTCGAGGGCCGGTGTCCTGCAGGTTTTTGAAGTGTCCCTGCTGAAACACACTTGACTCAAATCAATGGGTAATTAGCAGACTTGAGCAGAGCTTGTCTGAGTGTGAGTCAGGTGTGTTGCAGCAGGGACACTTCAAAAACCTGCAGGACACCGGCACTCGAGGACCAGGATTGAGGATCCCTGATCTAAGCAATCACATTTTTCCATCTGGGGGACACAGTGGCATGCAAAAGTCTAGGCACCCCTGCTAAAAATTCATGTTAATAGTTAAAAAAGTAAAAGATGGAATCACCTCCAAAAGATGTAGTGTTATTTTATATTTTAAGTAAAGTCATTGTTTTATTTCATCTTTTGCAATATTGATATGAAAAGGAAAAAGGGCCAAAGCAAAAGTTCTACTAGACACTAACCCTACATGGGTAGCATCTAGTAGCACCCCCTATTGGCAAATATCATGGCAGCTTTTAGATGATTTTCATATCCAAGAGACTTTGTTTTGTTGTTTGAGGGATTTTCCTTTATTCTTTCTGACAGTCGTCTTCCAGTTCTGTGAGACTGTCTGGGATGCACAACTCTTTTGAGGTCTTGCCACAGATTTTCAGTGACAGAAATCCTTCAGTTTAATCAAAACTTTTGGTCGATTTCACATTATTTTGTGCTGACGTGCTTTCACTACAGAAAGTCAGAAGAAGAAAATAAAACACTAGTATGTAAGGGGGTGGTAGGGTATAGGGTAAGACAGGGCAGAGCTGTCAGCCTGCTTCAAGGCCGACAACGGGGGAGGAGGAAATAGCCTCAGTGCATTTCAGAAAGATGTTCACCTGCTGCGTGCTGGCAGAAAAGAAAAAAAGAACTCAATCACTTCCCTCTGATCTGCATTTGGTGTCTAACTGATTTCCATTATTAAATATTTGACATCATGAACACTTTTGAGTTGGAGAGCATAAAACAAAAAAAAAGGTTTCACTCAGGTGTCATTACAGAAATCTACATTTTCAACTGTAAAAATATTACCACAGGAAAAAAAAGCATATAAACCAATACAACAGAACAGAAGTGATAATAATTTCCACCCTTATTAAAATTTCTATATAAACAGATACAATAGACAACCCCGAACATAAGCTCAGAGGGAGCTTAAAGTCCTGTCAGCAGGTATTATACTAAATGCTTTGGGATGTTGGAGGGAAAAACTCATAGAAAAGATGGTTTTCTTCTCTTTCTTCTTGTCTTTACACTTAAAGGCACTTGGGAGAGAACCGTCAGCTTTCAGACGAAGCTGTGAGACGCTTCATCACACATGCAGAAATATGACGAAGGTGTTGATGTGTCGTATATCAGACAGCCTTCGACCTCTATCAGACTCTACAGGTCTGACTAAGTGTCTTCCATTCAGCCACTAAAAATGGCATCACATCCTGTAGACGGAGCACATGCAGTGAAGGATGACCCCATGTTCCCCCCATGCAGTCCAGCTCAGGTCTCTTGGGGGGCGGCAGCTGATCCACATCTGCCTGGTAACACGCCCGTTTGATCTCTGTGCCACAACAAATCATTCTCATGTCATTGCCTTCATCACAGGACGGTGTGTTCCTTCCTGTGTACAGATTTCATCCAGGTTTTATTTTTATCATATGAAATCCCTCATAATTCCAAGCTAAAGTTGCCTGTTTCCATTTCTGTTGAAAACCAGACCCAATGTCCAAAACACATAAAATAATTAAACTTTTTTGCCTTTTTGTTGCTTTTTTTAAAAAAAGAAGAAAAATGCACAGAAATGAACTTGCTGTCCTTATTTCTGTGGGACTAAGTGGTATGTTTGGGTGCTGAATGCCCCGGTAAGTCTCATCTTCCAACAAAAGCGGTAGCATAAGCTTTGCTAACATAGCTAAGGTTATAGTTGCCCCAGTACATCGACAAATCAGAAAACAGTAAAGCTATTTGGTAAAAAAAAATAAATAAAAAAATAAAACAAAACAGCATCAAACAGAAATGACAAGAACAGGCACATAGCCTAAATATTGTTCGTCCATCCATAAGTGTCATAAATCTCTGACAAACTTGAAAGTTTTTTCCAAAACCTCAGATCAACAGCACCCTCAGATTTAAGACAGCAGATTCAGCTCCTCAGGTCAAAACTCAACGGCCCACCTACACCTAATAAGGAACACTCTTTCAAAGAATATGTCTCATGTTGTCATCCTGTAAAGCGACGCCCACATCAAGCATCGTGAAGGAAACACGTACCGATTATAAGGGGCTCAGGCAGTAAAGGTGGGCGTGTACAATAACCTGGCAGGTTACACTTCTTTTCTTTGAATGCAGACTCTTCTGTAAAAGATGGAGGCCAAGGCCAGAGCAGAAGTCATGGGTGGAGGGGCCAAGGCACCGGTACGTTAGGGCAGTGTTTTTCAATCCTGATCCTCAGGGACTATTGCCCTTCATGTTTTAGTTCTTACCAACTCCTGCACACCTGATTCAGATTAACTGAACTGCTCATCAAGTTCTTTGCAAGCCTGCAAATGAGCCAAAGTATAGAAACCTTGAAAACATGCAGGACAATAGTCCCAGAGGACCAGGATTGAGAAACACTGTAATGTGGGGGAGGGCAGCTTTAACTGGGACATCACTCAAAGAGGAGGAAAGGCTACAACCCCTCCAAAGAAAATGCATTGAAATGATGGAGGTTTTTCTTTATTTAAACTTGTGCTGTCAGTCACCATTAGAAAGAAAACTAGCTATTGGCTGTGCAAAATATGGATGGGTAACATATTTTAACAGTAACCCGGTATCAAAATGGCCCCAGGGCCGAGTCTGGCAGTCCACTTGGACAGATAAGCTTCAGCCTTATTGGTCCTCTTAACGATATGTTGAGGTTGTATTCATCTTTGCGGGAGACTTAAACTCAAGCCAAACATTGTATTGCCAACCCCCTCCTCCTTAACAAGAACACACACCGCGGTACGGAGGGGCAACTGTTGTTCTCACGTGTTTGCCTCACGCTCACCTGTAGTACACAGGTACAATGCAAGGGTTGCGTTAACCAAATATTTTCCATCATTCATGAACTAATATTTTGTTGAGCAATCCTTTGAGGCAATCACTGCAATCAAATGTTTTCTGTAACTCAATCAGACTTCTGCACCTGTCGACAGGTATTCTGGCCCACTGTTCATCAGCAAAGTGCTCTTATTCATCCAGGACCGTTTTGTTTGTTTGTTTTTTGTCATTTTTTTCAACTCAATTAAATTAAAAACAATGTCTTATTTCTTATTATGATTTAGCAAATTTTTATTTATTATTATTTTTTTCAGTCTCCAGTTACTTGAGTGACTATTATAAATTTGGCCTTTTCTTTAATGGCAGAATATGAATAAATTTAGGGACAACTGAATGTTATCATAAACATCCTGATTTCATTGATGTGTGAAGACTCTCGACCTAAAGTTTACAACAGAAGCACAGAGCAATGCAGGCAGGTTGGTTTTTGCACACATTAATATTTTGCATGAACATAAAATGTGTGGATGATTACGTAAGTGTACTCAGATACAGAACATTAATGGACACAGTGCAGATCGATTGTACCACATGTGAAAGCACTCTGACTGGACCAGAGTAAACCTAAATGACTGAAACACAAAAATGTGCATTAGAACTTTGTCTGAAAGCAGCTTTCCAACAATGACAGTAAACATTGATGTTAATGGACTGTTTCTAAAAATTCTCTATGATCTTATCCAATGACGTGGAACACAAAAATAATGCATCCATTTAAATCATGGTCATACTCAGCCTGGTATGGGCTCATAATGCCGCTACAGTGTGGAAACATTTAATCATTTTAGCCAAGATTTTTTTCTAAAATGTGCATTTGAAAAATATCCCCAAGCTCAACAAGTAACACATCTTTTTTTAGTCCTGACACTTTTTCTTTTGTACTTCACTTGTCCAGTTTTATGGAGGACCAGGACAGTCATCAAAAAAGCAATCCAGCATTTTCATGATGATTAAGTAATTGTTAAAATAAAAATATAGATTACTAAATATAATTTCAAGTTTAACAATTATTGATGTAAAAATAATTTAAATTTCCAAAGCACTTTGTAATTGCACATTTTAAATGGAATTATTAAAGAGGGATTACATATTGTATTCATTAATTGATTATTAAATCCTGTGATTTGAAATTGCATTTTCAAATCCTTTTTCAAAAAGCAGAATCAAATGACACAATTCATAAATTTGGTTACTACTGGTTCTCCTTTTTTTTTTATTGAATGATTAGTAGGTCAGCATTAAGTGGCTTCAGAAACATTTAGAGTAAAGGTGGGATTTTAACCCGTTTATTACGATTAATTAATTAAAGATGTAACGTGTTAAAAAACGCATTTAATCGCAGTTTCCATTCTAAACATGTGAGCCACAAATGCGGTGAGGTTGTGGCCGTCCAGGTGTAGAGGAACCAGGAAATAGCCCTGGTGAAGGTCAAGCCTGGAGAAGACAGTCAACCCATGGGATTTGGCTGACAGTTTCTTTACAGTGGACAGAAGATACTGTCTGGTATGACTTTCTTGTTTGCCTGCCTGAAGTCGACGCAGGAGCACAGGCCAGGTTGGAGATCCAGGGTGATGTATCAACTTGTCCGCGACTGTGTTCTCACTTAGCTTTTACAGTTGCAGTGCTAGTGACATGACTGACTCGTCTCACAAGGGTGACATCATACTGTGGCGACCCTGCTATCTGGTGGCACGCAGCTGTACACCACACCGGTTGGAGATGATAGAAAAGCAACAAGAATTCATACCTTAGATTCCATCTAAGGTATGCAGAATACCATCTTTGAATGAACAACATGTCCAATCTTGAAGCAGATAGCCGACAGCAGCAGAAGTTACCCTGAAGGATATTTCCAACACCTTGTTGAATATATGCCATCAAAGAAAGTGGCCGATAAGCGTAAAAATATATTTACAATCCTATATACACACGTGTACATACAGTATTTGTAAAGTACACATTAGGTTTCAGTGCATTGTGGATACTCAAGTCCACTTTTAAGTGAAAATAAAATCTATTTATTGTGACATCACTGAAAAATAAACATTCTAGGCACAACTTCATTTCCAGACTTTTTTTATTTTGGATACCAGAAGCTAAATCCAGATTCTGCGACAAACTGGGAACGTGTCCAGGGTGTACCTGCCTCTCACCTGCTAATTGCTGGGATAGGCTCCAGCTTCCCTGTGACCCTGATTGAAATGAGCAGTATAGAAAGCGAATGTAAAAATGAATAAATCCAGATTATGTCCATAGAGAATAAATGTGTTTGTAGGATTTCTCCATGCACAGAGTTTTAGAATAAGGAAAAACTAAAGCCAGATCCCAGTTTCAGCTGTGGAAGTGACTATATAATGCAGGAAGTAAATCGAGTGTCAATTATTTATTGTATCTAAAGAATCAGCAGATAAAAGCTGGTTGAAACGTTACTATCAACCTGTATTGACCATGGCAGCACCATCACAGTAAACATGATCGCTGTGTATCAGTAATGGGCTCATTAAAACTAAAACAGCAAAAACGCAAATGATTCTGTCACTAAATGTCAGCAGGAAATGTCAGCAAAGACCAGGACCTGCAGGAACAGCAGCACTCTTCACTCAGCTTTCTAATTAGTTTTAATTGACTGGGGCTCGATCTGGTTAAATGTCCAGCAGGTGAAACCGGAAAGGCCTGACGGATAATCACTGTCCCTTTTAATAACGCTCACACCGAAGAAACCGGAAGCCCGGCACATAATTTATATTAAAATTACTGGGGTCACTTGAGTGCAAATAGCTCCGTAAGTTACTGCTGAAGCTCACATAAACTCTGCAGCCTGTCGGGCATGTTGTTGAGGATAAAAAGTCCATCTAGCCTGTAATATAAAGACATGAAAAACAACTTAGAGGGTTCCACAGGAAATCAATGTGACCTGGTTACAGAGTGTTTACATGAGTTCCTTATCTGCCTTTCTCAACCCTGAGAGTTTAACCCATCAAAATTCCCCATTAAACATCCTTTTGAAGTGTTTTTTTTGTCATTTAGCAGCAGAAGGGCAGGTTTGTTGTGATGGTGACGTTTTCTAATAGGGGTGTCACAATATTGGCGATATTGCAATATCGCTGTAGGTAAACTGCCACAATATCGTCGTGGTCTTGCCACAATATCAAGCAGTGTCTCTTGAGGCAAACATAATAGTTTTCAGTCTGATCTAGCGGAGCAAAACATACTAAACTACATAGACCATGATCCTTTGCGGCCAGTGCACTCTTTTGAACAAATGACAAGGCAGTTTTGTGTGCCTGGGTATTTTTATCTATCAAATAGGCTGTGTTTTAATGCCTAGGTGAAGTTTATTGGGTTGTCTTTTCTCCATAAATATATGTTGAGCAAAGGTTTTACAAGCTGTTCAAATTGTCATAACCTTGAATATGACAATAAATGTTGGACCAATGAATGGTCAAAGCATTTTAATTTCGTCGGTCTTGTTATTGTGAGCCTTTCCAAAATATCGCAATGAATATCGTATCGTGAGGTTCATATCGTGATAATATCGTATCGTGAGATGTGGATATTGTGACACCCCTATTTTTTTATGTATCTGAATTTGTCAAACTGTCAGCCAAGGAGTCCCAGATGATTGTACAGTAGTTTATGATTGATCATGATTAATCTTTGAGCTGAAGCCATATTTGTCATTCAGAGGAGGATTTGTTTTTAGGCCTATACAGCACATTGGCAACCATATGGATTTGATTGGCCCACTCTGGGAATAAACATAGACATAAACATAAACATCACAGCCTGACCATGTCCATCCCTTTATGACCACAGTGCAGCATCTTCTAATGGCTACTTCCAGCAGGATAATGCACCATGTCACAAATTTCAAATCATCTCCAACTGGTTTCTTGAACATGACAATGGCAATCTGTGTGGTAATGATAATGTCCAACATCTAACTAATGCTGCCCCAACATCAGACTTCCATGTCTCACTACAACATGATATAATGTTCAAGTAAGGAGGGATTGTTGGAGGTGTTAACCCCTTAACGCCTGGTGTTGCAAATTGCATCAAACCATTTCTAACCTTTGTTTTAGGGATGGGCATAATTAATGGACGATCGATTAATCAATCGTTAAAAATGTAATCGATTACATTTTTTAGTCGATAAAAGTAATGCATCTTTAAACTGGTGTTGAAGTTGTAACACTTGAATCCCATTTAACTGAGTCATTCATCTTGTAATAAAGATCTAAATGAGGAAACACGCTGTGTTTGCTACTTTCACAGCATTTTAATATAGCATATATATACTAAATTTTAATATAAGAAATATTAATGATTAATGATCGATCGTTAATTCTCCAGATGATCAATTAAGACAATTTAATCGCTCATTTCTACTTTGTTTATTAAATTTCTTTATATCTAGTTATTCTATTTTATTGATTAATGTGCTTATATTCACTCTTATTCATCTATTTATTTCTATATTATGTATCTATTATTAATCTTTATCTATTTATTGTTATTAATTTATTCAATATCAAATTGTACTTTATTTTGTTCCAGTCTTTCTCTTTTTGTTTTTCTTCCCTGATTTTTTCCCTGTATTTTTTTTTTGCTTTAAAAAAAAAAAAAATTTAGGCATTAGAGGGGTTAAGCTCCAGGATCCTGTATTGGAGAACTGAGTTAGAGACCTGTCGCCACAGTCTTTTCACCTTTCTACTTTATTCTCACTTGTGACTGACTGGAGTTATAAAATATACATGGTTTAAGACTCACACGTTTTACTATTCACCGCTCCCGTCATATCACAAAATTGTCTAGGGAGACTTTCCATCTCAGTTTCATACAATGGACTGTGACACTACAAGGTTTTGGACATGTGGTCAAATGTATCTGTAACATTTTCTTCTTACCAGCTCTTTTATTGTTGATCACTTCAGAAGAGCTCTTTTGTTTCAAAGATGAATTTTAATCATCATTTTTACTCCTAAACATAAATGGTGCTGGAGTTTAACCAAATACACCTCTGGGGCTCACTTACAAACAACTGGCGTCTAGATCAAAACAAGTTAAACACGTTAGCTAATTGCAGGCAAATGACCGACTCCCAAGCTGACATTAATGCACACATTTATCACACATTAAATATCATGCTGGGATTTGACAGTTAACAACCCTGACACATAGGAAGCTCTGAAGTGTAAGACTGTGTGTTGTTAGCAGCCCTAACCCACTGGGCGTGCACACATAGAGGGGTACATTTTGTTCTCTCTGGCACGCTTCGGTGCTGCCATCCCTCACTGGGTCGACAGTCCGATTGGAAATCCATGCAGCCAAAGCCGAAGCCTCTTCCCCTGCGGGTGCATGCTCATTGATTAGCTGTCAGAGAGGGAGAGGGAGAGGAGGGTGAAAGAGCAGTGCCGGTCGAGAGACAGAGAAAGTGACATGGAGAGTAAAGAGGCAGACAGCATGAAGCAGGATGCAGAATGAAAATAAGGAAGAAGGGGAGAAGTGAGGCCAACTGAGGAGAGCTGAACCTGCACACCAGTTCTCCATCTTTTCTCTTAATTAGTCACTTTTCCTCTCAGGTTGGTTTGGTTTGCATCACATAGGTTTGAAATTCAGACTGCGTGCTTCACAGAATACAGCCCCCCTCCCTCCCTCATTTTAATTATTGATCACATAATCAACTCATGTTATAAGTTCCTGAGCTACATCTCACTGTTACCATCAACACCAGACCCTCTTATCTGGTTCATGAAAGCACAGCAAGACAGATCCAGTTTAGAGTCATGAGGCACCCTGGTGCCTTTCCCAGCTGCCACCAGGGGGTGAGGCTGGGTATACCCTCAGGTTTACCAGTCCATCACAGATCTATGATACATCCATTCCTTTGCTGTCAGCCATTTTGAAACCTAAGACCTTACTACAACCATCTTGGGATTTTGGTACCAGACCTGTCATTGGAAAATAAACCATAAACCAAGCAAGACAATCTCACACAAGCACTGGAGACCTGAAATCTTGTGGATATGTTCTGGATTGGTGGAGAGTGTGAATGTAAATATCCACAGCATTTGCTTCCGACTTATTCCCACCAAGCACCCCCTAGTGAAATATGCAGAACGTCAGTGGATAAAACATGTAAACGTAGCAGCAAATCTTTCAGAGCATTTACTGCCTATGTGTGAATGCAAAGGTAAGAGTTACTGATTCATTCTGCTTTCTGCTGACCTGCATGTTGCTTTCACTCATGTAAATACATGAGCTATGGATATCAACACAACAAGAAGCTTTATCTGATGAAACAAGAGCAATTTCCAGTCTTTGTCATCTCCTTCTCTGGATAGACATTCCTTCACACCCCCTCCGTCACATTTCCAGCTTTGAGAGCTAATCTCTGAAAGTCTCTTGCTGCAAAACGACGTTAACTTTGGGGAAAAAAAGCCCAGTCCAACTCTCTCTATATTCTCCTGAAAATCTCATGGTCATGTGGAAAACAGCCCCAGAAAACTAAACCGAAATAAGAGAGAACTGAGAAAGTTCCACATGTGGTTACTATGAAAAAGAGAATTTAATACAGCCAACAAAATTGTTTTTTTTTATCAATCTAAACATTTATTTCTGTCTGCTTCATTTTAACACAGTCTGTGTGGACTTTTGCAACAAGCCTCTATTCAAGGAACTGTTGTTTCCCCATTAGCTTAAGTTTTTCAGCCCTGTTGCCAGTTGCACCTGTTTACACCAAAAGAAGAGTGTTTTTAACACAAAAGCTGATTAAATCTCTTCCCCATAATTACTATGTTTACCGTTAGTGCTCTACGGGCTTCACATGTTCTCACAGAACTGGTTAATTATACCAATAACCACTATTTCCTCACAGGAGAGAGTCTGTCTGCTACAACAATATGGTGGGATGACATTACACTGCGTCCTACAGGCTGTGTTGGACCATAGTTCCTGATAATCATGAATTTATGAGATAATTAGGCTCTGACTGGACGATGGAAGGATCGATGGGAAGTCTGACTCTTTACAAATGGCCCTTTTCCTCAAGTACCTTCTCCAATCCACTTGACTCGGCTGTACTCTACTCAGTTTAGGTGGTTTTTCATAACAAAAGCACAGTGGTTCTGGGGGTCCCAACCTCCACGGGGGTCCCAAGATCATTTCAGGGGTCACCACATCATTGTGAAAAACTAACGGCCTACATTTATCGAATTAATTTGGTATGATTTTTATTAGTCTTGATGTTTTACTATGTCTGGGTTTTACAGGATTAACATGTTAATTTATTAATGGCTTAATGCATAAACCACAGTTATTACTCATGCTATAGAGCTCCGGACGTCACTCGACTCTCTTTGTTGACGTTGCCATATTGGCAGGAAAATCTGCTTCAACTGGGGCAATGCCGGCTGTGAATATACATCGTTGGAGTTTATGTCTCATTTTAAATCAAAAGATGCTTTTAGATCTACAAGGAAACTAAATAGATTAAATATCTCTGACCCTTATCATGTTCCCGGTATAATTTTTAAAACTCTTGAGGCAATCGGAGCAGGGTTTTTTTTATTGGACCTGCGGTACCCCGACATAAACAACTACTTAGTTTTCCCTCGTCCTACTTCGGAGAATTCCTAAAAGCCTGGAGGGATATAAATGGACTTAATCTGGTTTTATTGGGGGGGATTCAGATCTGGAGTCTGCCTGTGAAGGATTGCGCTGTCATCATGGTGTGTTTGCTTGTTACCGTGCAAGCAACTTTAACGCTCCGCAAAATCCATGCCTTAGTACCTTGGTCTGACATTCGTTTAATGAAGGTTTAACGGAGGTCATCCATTAGGAATCATAACAAAAGCATGGAAAATAAATAAGATATATTTCTTTTTATTTCTTTCAACTTTATTCAAGACACATGAAGGTCCATATCAACAACACAGTACATATAATATATACATATAAAAAAAATAATAAAAACAATACAAAGAAAAAGATGCAAATATGGCAACATTATTAAAACATACAAGCTTTGAGTCCAATGTATCCAGAAGCAGAATGAGTACCTTGTTTCACTCTTAGAAACATCATATAAAGTTTAGGAAATGTTGGATTCTACAGAGCCTGGCAAGTGTTAGCGATAAAAAGAAGGAAAAAAAAAAGCAGATGGAAATCAATGCGCACAGATGATTAAACTGTGCTCTCTGTTTGCAATCCGTGCGTGTACAGATTGCCCTGAGACCTCAGTTGAGAGTTTGGACTCCATGGCTCGCAGCTGCTAGGTAAGTTCTACTGTCATATGTAGACTTAATGCATTTTCATGTTTTAATGCATTAGTATTTTACGTGAGATTAAATGTTTAAACAGCAGCTAATGTCAATATAACACTGCTTGGTTGTCTCCAAACTCCGTCTCTGGGCAATCTGTGTGCGCACAAACTTTCACTGGCTTTTTTTCCTTTTTTCTTTATTAACCGCTCTTGCTTGCTGGGCTCCGTGGGATTATTTACCTGATTTAGTGGTAAATAAATCATAAGCGGAATCCGTTGCCTGCTGTGTCCCACCGCTCCATTTTCTTCTCATTGCTGGCGTTTGATGGCAGTTATCCATCGCTCTCTACGTTCTGGATCTTTGGGAATTGTGTAAAATAAATCATTTTCCTTTTACTCTTCTTCAGCTTTTCTGGCATCCCGGGGCACTGCAGCGATCCACCATATTTATCGTATATTTCACCAGTTAAGCTGCAAGCGGTGAGATACCTGCAAGTTTGAACAGCGCCTTCCTGCCAAAATGGCTTTGTTTTGATTTCTACTGTTGCATGCTGGGATTGTGTGACGTCAACTCCTAGCCCTCTATTTGAGAATTTCTAACAACATCAACATCAGAAATTATTCATTTTAGTCTTTAAGTTGTCCAGAGGGCTTTCCATTTGAGGAGTGGCTCTTTCTCCCCAGTGTCTTAACACAAAATATAAAAACATGAAGCCATCACTTAACATTGACTGAATCATTTACTAAAGTCAATAGGTCAGCTGGTGTTGGTTTCGAGGTTTCAACTGTTGCTGGAGCAGGAGAACTTGCTGAGTTTGAAGGAGGCGGATGAAGATCATAGTAAACTTTCTCAATATGGATCTAATGAGTGACCTCTTTCTTCTGTAAGGAGAGTTGTTGTGGCGGAAGACCTTGAGATTCTAGATTTAAAGATGGCTGCACTCAGTACCACCTGTAGTCCATTGTCGTCTTTCTAACATTTTCTTCTGATATGTTTTGTATCCACTGAGATTCTTGTATAAAAAGCACAGAGTTGTGGTTATAAATGATTACATTTGTGAATTGTTGCATCAACATGTGTGATTTATTTAATCATTATCACTAAAATTGGCTGCTGTTATCAAGGTACACATTGGCTATTTTGGAGGCATCTATTTTTTCGACTTGGTACAGCGGGAACGCCAATTAGCCTACGGGGATTTTTCTATCAGAGATAAACAAATGCAGGATCCAGATCAAATATTACTATGGAACAAAAACAAACACAAAAAAACTTTAATCATTTTGACACCTAATTTCACTCCAACACAAAGTACATCATTATCCTCTTTGACTTCTCTGTCGGTTCCACAGCAGAGCGAAGCCAAAGCACCAACATGACTAAGAGCAGCCTACAGCTCGGACTGTTCCACATATTTCTGATACTTCCTCAAGTGGCAGCAAAAGGCTATAACATGTAGACGTACATTTGCAAAGCTAACACAGAAAAATCTGAGAATTGAGTGATAAATTAGAGTAAATGTAAATTTCTCTAAAGACAGACTGAGCTGTGCATCCTCATTCTGTGTTCTCATTAATGCTGAGAAATGCTACTACAGAGCCATTTAACACAGATGATTGTACAGTTTCTCTCTGCACTCAGAAGCCAAATATGTTGGCAGGATTCTTTTGACTGGCCTGAATCTGAATCTAAATGGAAAGATAATAGATTGATGGATTCTAAATGATAGATGAAGGGTTAATGGGTCAATGGATGGGTAAATGGATGTAAAGATGAATTGATGCATGGAATAATGAATAAATAATGATAGAAAGCGGGATATGCATGGAGAGATGAGAAATAGATGAAAAGTGATTGACAGATGAATGCTAGATGAGAATGGAAAGACATCTCATGGATGGATTAATCACATGGGAACAGTGAGGTAGATGAAACTATAGGTGATAAAATAGAAGGATTTGTGGATAAGTGAATAATTAGATAAAAGATAAAAGAGGCTGGTAGCGTTTAATTTAGTCAAAATGGTGTGAATGACACTTATCATATTCAGACTCAACTTCTGGAAAAAAAAACAGAAGAAAGAAGAACCCGCTGACTACCTATTAATACATCCTGACTTAGAGAGTTTAATATGCCTTCAAAACTTTTTGAAGATACATATTTTATAGTTCACTCAACCACTAAAAAGTGCAAAACATGAGTATCAAAGCTTAGTGAAAATGAATGCAGTAATTCATGCTGAAAAGGAAAGTTTTTGCCAGATTGGTGGACCTGCACACCCACATGCAGAAGGTGAGACAGAACTGTGCAGAGACAGTTTGAGCAGTTCAGTCGAGGATGAAGAAGGAATGTAAATGTCAAATGTTAATGAGATTAGAAAAGGCAAAGGAAGAGTTGAAAAGAGGTGAAGCATCAGAACGTAGGGGAACAGATTCCCTCTGATGTATCCCAACTATCATATCGGAGCTCTAATGATTCTCTCTGGATGAAGGAAAGAGAGACTAAAGAGAGATCAAGGGAGCTGCGGGGGTGAGGAAAGGGGAGTGGAGGAGGTTGGAAAGGAAGAGGAGACAGGGAAACTGCATGAAGAAAGACAGAAGCGCCCTTCCAGACAGTCACACTGTATGCCAGCTTTAACCCATGCCTGCTAATCAAGTTAAATGTTTGTGTTAAACTCAAGATTCAAGCTCACCTCCCTGAATCATGATGGGTCATCAAATTATGATGAGAAGTAAATCCTGGCATTCTCTTTTTATTTAGAGAGATAACGAGGTGGGATTAAAGACTAAACCTTAACTTCCAAGCAGTTAAATCTTGTTTTAAATCTATTCACCCCATTCTAATTGACTTAAATTACAAAAACCCAAAACAACATATTATGGCTGAACAATTTATCATTTGTAAATCAAAATTGCGATTTAAGACGTTGCGATTTGCAAATACCAAAGAGTGCGATTTATCTACATGTTACATGGCGCCAGATCTAGGTTTCAAATCTGCAGCATCCGTGGTTTTACAAATCCACCTGCTTCAGACGTAATTCCCGTTGTGTTTCTTGTGAGACAGTAGGGTCTTTTTGAGAACTGAAAAAATGCGTCTGGCTCTGATCTGAGCCTCAAATATGTTTACATTGGATCTACATTGCTTTTCACTCCTCACACAGACACTTGCGTATAATAGCTATCTGCTCTCTCACAGCCGGTGGGAGTGACCGAGAAGAGGCAGCGCAGAAAGGACAAAACCGGGAGAAAGTGCGAATTACTCCCCCTCCTCATATATCAAATTTTTCCCGGCGAGAGGGTTCAACACCTTAATAAGATGAGATAGGCTACATGTTTAAATGAAACATCATATGACAGCTACATTGTGAAATGTCCTAATGAAGGGAATAAAGATGGTTTAACTGAGTGGAGTCGCTCTAAATATTCTAAAAAGTTCCGATCTCAGATAACGTGTTGATGTTGATAAAACCTACAAAGAATAGGCCAATTGGATCCATTTTAAGCCGTCACATGACTCAGAAATTCCTCCAATTGTCAAATGATTTGCATCTCTGAGTTGACTCGTTTATTAATAACAGAACAGCAGAAGCAGCATGTAGCATTAGCTGTCAGTCCGACAACCTGCTAGTTTACCAAACTCTCGGGTGCGGAAAACCGCGGAGCTCCGAGCTCCACCAAAGCTGGTCAATGAAGAAGATGACCACTCCGACATATATCCTTGACAACAATGACTGTAGATTCAGCCTGTTCAGCTGTCTCCATGATGGATATGGAGTTCTCATGAAGTTCTCCCTGCAGGAGAGTTTCAAAACCAGGAATTCTGTCTGATTTTCAGGTGGTTGAGCCACACATTGTCCAATATGTTTTCTCTGCTGGTTGGAGTGCGCGCACATGCGTGTGCACACACTTGTCTGGCAACAGGTTGAAACCCCGGCTGTGTGCAGTACAGAAATAACATCAGAGTGTTTAGTTTTTACTACAAGGACAAAGTATAAACCTGTTCTAGAGGAAACTTCAGGGTTCTGGCCACAGGTTGCATCATGTAGTTGGTAAGTGAAGCTGTTAATATCTCAACTTTATGTCTTTGTTAGAATCAGTGACTGTAGAAGAAATGGATGAAAATTGCATGCTCCTCCAGCCTAATCATCTTGATTATTGAGGAGCCCGCTAACCACTGCTAACTCAGCATCTGTCTTGCATCCTGCCTCTTCTCTGAGCTCTTCCAGTCAATAAAAGTTGGTCCAATGTTGACTTTTGTCTTATATATTGCTCTGTCCCTTTCTGTCTTTCTTTTCTTCTTTTCCTCTGACAGTGTTTTCTTTCCTTTCTTTTATGAATCACTCATGGTACGCATTTGAGATGGGCAGTGTGTTGACCAGTTGCTAGCATGTGACGCAGTGCATAAAGCAAAACTCAGCCGTAAAGTGACACAGCATCCTGGAAGAAAAAGTTATGAAGTGTGGTTTCTTAGCCACAAGATGTTGCAGGGCAACAATAGCTTCAGGTACATAATAAATGTCAGTGTGCAATCAAAATGAGTCACAAACACAATTTGGTCCAACTGCAAAAGATATAACTTCAATGGATCCCATTACAAACACAATAACTGCAGTGTTTTTACATATTGGTCATTGGAGCCACATTTTCAGTTAAATACACACCATCATTGTGGCTCGTGATCCAAGCATGTTGCTCAAAACCAATAACTAAACATGAACCCAATGAGCAGCTGCCGGCTGGCACCAGTTACCCTCCTTAGGTTTGTCCAAGACTTCAACACACTACTTCAGATCAAGAGGTTCAGACTGATTGATAGCTGTGTTATTTAGACCCGCCTGGCACTGGTCCCTGAACATTTGTTCCACCACTGCAGCTGAGCTGAAACCACATGCAGCCACCACACACGGTTTTAATGAATCCACAGAGATAGGGTCACTTCAACTCAAATTTTTTCCACTTATTTCTGATCTGCAGATTTTATGTAATGCATAAAATGTATTGATATTTTTCAATCTTCCACATAGACCATCAAAGTGCATTCAAAATTGTGTAACATCCCACAATCAAATAAACCATCTCATAACTTTTTCCTGCAGCAGAAAGAAGTGATGAATCATCAAACACTACTTACAATTTTTCACACCATTTACCTTTTTGTGATCTACTCAACAATCTGAATCAATAAAAGGATCTTTTAAATTTTTTTTACTGGAGGGTAATACCAACTGTATGAGTGACTGGAAAATGAAGTTGCCCAGCGGCAATGAACTGTGTGAGGGGAGATTCATTAGCACTCTCAAAGGGACATAGTCATTTATAATTAAATGGTACGATCAATAATAGATGATCAGCAATGGATGTTTTCCAGTGACATAGATCATGAGATACAATATTGAGATAGATAGTGAGATGCAGAGCAAAAGAAAAAATGTATAGACTTTCAAGGAAACATATCACACATTAAAAACATCATCTTTCTGAAGAATAAAGGACAATTTAGCAGCTGTCATTTAGGTTTGACGACTCAGGATCACAACTGAAACCGTTTTCTGACATAAACGTTGGAAAATCAAGTCCAGACTTCACATAGCATGACATTCTCTGCAAGAGATTTGTTGTGAAAAAATAAAAATATTAGGTATTGGATTAAAAATCTCAGAATACTTAGTCGAGAATAAGTCGCAATGCATTTCAAGGCCGCACAGACCACCACCGTATACTGCACTGCATCTTTTAATGTCTTTTTTTGAGAATGTATGGCCCATTCGGATTGACTGGGTCTATATATGGTTTGACTTCATTGTCAGACGAGAACTCGTGAGTCGTCGGGGTCGGGTTATAAACGCAGCTCAGCCAAGCCAGACATGTTCGTCGATGTGACAACTGCAAGGATGGAAGATCTCATGGAATTTGCCTTCTCTTTGCAGATGCGATCAAAAGTACTTGAGGACCACTGCCCAGCAGGTTTTAGATGTTTCGCTGCTTCAACACACCTAATGCAAATTAATGGGTCATTGTGCAGAATTTTACAAGATGTTGGATCCATTTAATTTGAATCAGTGTTGAAGCAGGAAAGCATTTGGTGCATGGCCCAATCATTGAGCAACATCCCCATTGATATGACCTGTGTCTGAATGACCAAAGGCCATTGATTTAACAGATTGATGAAACCATTAATGCTAAAGTATCCTATGTTTAGAAAGGATTTAGATTATTGATTTAAAGAAAGGTTAAACCTGTAGTCATCAAAAACACACTTTTAAGATGCCATGAGAGAAGAAACATGTTTTGGGAATACCAACTGAAGAGGAATTTATTATCTTCACATCTAATTTGACAGCTGTGACACAAATTAGGATCTTCTTTACAACTACCAGGGGAGGAGGATTGAAGAACAAATGCAAGGTCGCTGGCTGAACTGCTAACACTTTGGTAGCTGTGATAATATCTGTATGGTCAAACACCACAAGAGAGCAATAACATTCCAAGCATAATACTGCAGAAACTCTTCCACAGACCGAGGCCCACTGGTGAACATGTTGACTCAATGATAAGGAGGTTATTCTCCACACACAGTCCAAGGGAGAAATCTGGCACTGAGAAAAGCCTCTGCTGTTAATTTCATATTTTAAAAGTGTGCATGTGCAGTACATGCCTGATCTTTGTGTTTTCCCTGCTGTATTCACTGGATGTAGTCTGCAAAGAAAAGCAGTATAACACTCCCTGCAACAGGACACATTTCATTCATCCCTCCCCCCACTCATCATCTCTCCTCCTTTTCCTCACTCCTCTCTCTCCCACCCGCTCTGAAGACAAATTTGTGTCTCCATGGGTGGAAACAACAGGCGTTTGATGTGGATGTGAAGAATTAGCTGATGGTACTTCACATTCTTTTGTTGTAACCTTCACATGTGCACATATTCGTGACTGCAGATTATGATGAGAGGACCACACAAGAGTGAGAGTGCTCTGTGTTTGATCACTGGGGCTAAAATGAGATATGGACCCTCATTAGCCACCTGAAGTTTGTTATCTATTTGTTGATTTATTAAAGAGCAACTAGTTTTTACTTGTACTTTTTCTACTGACTGTACACTGCCTGGCCAAAAAAAAAAGAGTCACCACCCGGATTTAACTAAGCAAATACACTATTGACGAAAGGTTAGGGATATTCAGCTTTCGAGTGAAATTTACAGAACATATAAAATGTTCACGCTACTCTGATATCATATCATGAATGTAGGGCATTTAAGTTGAATGATGTAGTAGTAATTCCTCCATTTCATACAATCTATAGAAATAAAAAGTTGAAAACAGCTGGGTTTACCACAAAATAAAAAATCACAATATCTTAATAGCTCTTCATGTGTTCGGTGTCGTCTTGGTCTGATGATGTCTGAATGTCAACAGTGAGATAAAGAGAACTGTTTAGAGCCAAGTTGTCTTTGAACTAGAGCATTTAGTAAACGTTTCATGGTTCAGACGCCTTTTGGGATTCTTTTTGTGGTGATTCACCTTGTTGAGAACAGCATGTTGTACAATAAGTGCTTAAACATTGAAAAGTTGTATATGTGCATTCTAAAGCATAAAGACAGTAAAATGAAGTTCACAAATAAAGGTTATAGTGCATTTAAAGTTCATTTTGACATCATACAAAAAGGCAAATATCCCTAACTTTTTTTGAGTAGTGTAGGTGCAAGCTTCCTATTGAATAGTTACTGCATTGGCGATTGTCTTTCAGCTTCAACAAGTTTTTTAACCTCAACAGATGCAATGTTAGTCTGTTTAAGAAGGGTCAAATCTTTGGCATGCATCAAGCGGAGATAACATCTCAGGAGATGCAGAAAGAACCGCCCAACACATTATTAAAAACTGGAAGGATAGTGGGGATGGATGGGATAGTGGAGAATCTAGAGTGATGGGTGCATCGGGGTAAGAAGAGAGGCAGATGAAGTGATGCAGCCATCATTCCTAATGTACAAGCCTGTGGGGTCGTCTGTGATCTGGGGTTGCTGCAGTTGGTCAGGTCCAGGTTCAGCAACATTATTTACCCAAAGAATGAGGTCAGCTGACTACCTGAATGTACCAATGCCAGGATTCATCGGGCTCAAATTGTGAAAGAGTGGTTCAAGTAACATGAGACACCATTTTCACACATGGCTTGGTCACCACAGAGTCCAGACCTGAACCCCATTGAGAATCTTTGGGATGTGTTGTGGCCTGACTCTCCTTTCATCAATACAAGATATTGGGGGAAAATGAATGCAACACTGGATGGAAATAATTGTTACATTGCAGAAGCTTATCAAAACAATGTCTCAGTGAATGTGTGCCGTAATCAAAGCTAAAAACGATCCATAGAGTGTGTGACCTTTTCCTTTGGAGTTGGTTCTTTTTTTTGACAAGGCAGTGTATTTTCCCTGCAATATTTGATTTTGCATGAATGAAAAGATGGACGGATTTCCATTCATCATTCATTTTCTGTAGCGCTTAATCCAATTCAGGATCGCGGGGAAGCTGAAGCCCATCCCAGCAATTAGGCCTGATTTCCAGTTTAACTATCACCTCAAACTGGAAATAACTGCTCATGGTAAAGTCGTGGCCACAAGCTTTGACCCCTTTACTAATAGCTTTCTGTAAAAGGGTTAAAGGGTTTTTCTGCTGTCAAGAGGAAACAGTTTACAGTTGCAGTAATATAACAAAGTGCTGATAGTGATCCATAAACAGTGAAATAAAGCTGAATTCTGAATGAGCCAACAGAAGTGGGGGTTGTCTTTGGGTCCATGTTTACTAGAACTACAGTTTGGCCAGACTTCAGTTTTTCTGACAGTTTGTTCCAGATAGTAGGAGCATAAAAACTAAATGCTGATTACCCTTATTTAGTTTTAACTCTCAGGACGGAGAGCAAACTTGACCCAGATGATCTTAGAAGTCTCTGTGGCTCATATGGCGTCAGCAGATCAGATATTTTGGATCAGAACCATTCAGAGCCTTGTACACTAGCAGCAGCATTTTAAAATAAATTCTTAAGTGCACAGGAAGCCAGTGTAGAGATGTGAGAACTGGACTGATTTGTTCCCCTTTTTTTTGGCCATTGTGAGGACACAAGCAGCAGTATTCTGGATTAGTTGCGGCTGTCTTTTTAGAGAGACTTGTAAAAACTCCATTACAGTCGTCAAAACTACTGAAAACAGTTTTTCTGAATCATGCTTAGCCATCAGTCCCCTTATTTTACCCTTAGCTTTTGAAATTTAGCTCAGAGTCCTAAATGATGTAAGATTTCTGGCTTGATCTAATATTTTAACATTGTTGACTGAAGCTGGGCATTGATCTTTGAATGCTCATCTTTATTTCCAAACACAGTGATTCCAGTTTTATCTTTATTGAGCTAAGAAAATTCTGACACATCCACGTATCAATTTGACCGAGGCTTGCGCTTAAGCTTTGTATAGGACCAGAGTCTCCTGGTGAGACTGGTGAGTAATCTTTAGGGCTCTTATACATCAAGCGAACAATCGAATGTTGGAAAGGTCTTCGGTATATGTGAATGTCTGCTTTTCTTTGCTTCTGTGTGTCCCTGGGATGCCTTTGTGGCCAATTTAGCATATTTCATTGGTGTCAGGTCTGCCATTGGGAAAGATCAATCTGATTGGTTGTTTAGTAGGAGTGTAATAACATATTGATTTACATTGATTTAATGATCAACAAGTCAATAGCATTAGTCCAAACTGAAAATATGGGCATGGATACAGGGATCATCTGTAAGACACATTGATGGAAGAACGTGTGAAATTGTTTCCATTTGTTTTATTCTATTCTTATTCTATTCTTAATATAAATGTCTTATCATAATTATTATATGCTTAATAAATTCATATATGATCCAACAATCCAGATGATTTGTTAATGTATCCAGAACAGAATAATGGTATCTGACATTTTTGGATTTTTATGTCTTTAAAACATGATGCAAAAACTCCTGAGATTATCTTTTCAGAAGTTCCTGAACGGTCAGAAAGTCCCTCTGAGGAGAGACTTCCCTAGAGCTTTATTGAACACTTTTCCTCTTCTGGAAAAGTAGATAGAGGACCTCAGATCTTAAAAAATGAATTCCCAAGAAGGGGTTGCCCCATGTGGCTCATTTTGCTCCCTCCTGCATAAAACTGTGGTTTGTGAGAACAAACCTTTGAGCTGTTTTCAGGTCAAAGCAGAGTGGAACTGCTGACTTCGCGCTCAGATGGATCAGAGCAGCACTTCTCAGGGCAAAGCCAGGTTTCCACTGTGTGTGTATGTGTTTAATCAATAGATCCAAAGCATGTTTCCACCACAAAGATGTGTGACTGCGCTCACTTTGATCATCACAGCTACAGCCACAAGGCTCTTAACATGATTAAACCTTTTTCAGTTGCAATGGCAGATCATCTCTATGCTTAACTCTTATTTAGGCCTCATGTTAAAAAAGTCCTTTTTTAAGTTTTTCTCCATCTGCTGCACAAGATAGATAGAAATAATGCAAGTATTATGATGCAATCTGGCAAGTGCACCTGTGTGCTGCAAGACAAACATGTTGTATTCTCTTCTCCTGTGCTGCTGCCTTTTCTCATCCCAACTGCAGTGTTGTGAAACAGGTGGATTCAAAATTACAAGCAGGTGGAACAGTTTAACAGCACCTCCAGCTCCAGGACGACAAATCAAGAGACTGTACACATAAAAAAATGAAGATGGTGCAGAGCAGATACAACATGTTGCCATGGTATACTGTTTTGTAGATATTATTTGACATGTTTTGACTTTTCCCATCAGAGAATGCAATGTGCAGGAGTTCTCTGACCAATCAGGCGTTCCAACAAGAGGATATGGTATAAGGTACTACTTACAAGGGGGAAAAAATGTATATAAAACCACAATGTGACATAGAAAAGGGCCAGAAAGGGCATCAATCATTCCAGTTCAATAGCTGGTATCCACGACATGTCACATTCACCTCATTGGTTATGCACAGTATAAAATGGTGGTCAACCTGGCTTACTGTGTAGATCATAGTGTGTGCAGTGAATATGTTTTTGATCTCTGGGTAATTCCTTATGCAAAGGATTTGAATAACGGAGGAGTTAAGGGAAGCTTGGCTCCCCTGAAAACGTTCACCTGAGGCTTTAAAGGCCCATTTATGCTCTACGCTAAAGATGGATACGGAGCATCTAATCTGTCTTCTGTATCAGTTACGTACATTTGGTCCATTTTCTGGGCCCTTGCGGATGCGTCCCCTGATGGAGCAAACGGAGTAGTACCCCTGAAAACCTGAGATGGGAAGTGTAAAGCAGGATAGCTGACATGCAACCCATGAAAGGAACAAAGAACAAGAAGAAGCTGTGATGTATTTAATGGCTGCAAAGACCACTGCCGTCTACTGAGCTGCTTCTTTTTATGTCCATTTCTGAGAATGTGCATTTTCCTTGATCTCTTCTACCGTCGCCATGTTTGTTGTTGTCGTAACTCGGAGGTGAACACTGAACTCTGCCCTGCCCTCTAGCGGATGTATTGGCTAACAACCATAACAACATAAGTATGAGGGCAGTGATATTTGAATGGGACGAATCTATTTCTGTGCATTAAGGGAGCATAAATGACCCTTCTGAGGGAGCTCTAGAAATAGTCCACTTTCAGGTTTAATCTTATTTTCCATGAGGATCCTGATGTTTCTTGAATTAAAAGAATAGCATTAATTTGTCAGCGTTGTGTGTTTATTAATTTGATACATTAAAGTTAGCCTTTTTCGTTCTTTTTTTGGTTTGACCATCACTTAGTTTACCGAAGACTGTGAGCCTGAAAGAGCTCAGTGAGGGAGGAAGGGGGAGGGGCCTGAAGCTGTATTTATTCCCCTTTTCAAGATGATCAAATTCTGCGCTGATGGTCCCCTCCTGGTATTGGTTAATGCCCTGGTCCTTATCTCTATTCAAAAAAGTCACACTAGTAGATATAAATCTACACTTTTGCCTCATTACATATTCATGTTTCTATGAATATGTAAATTACTTCTTTCCTTCATCTCCACTGCTTTTTCCAGTTGGATACCACCTCACCTTTGACTTTAATATTGAAGCAATTTAGCTTTGCATGTAGAATCAGAAAGTGATTCTGGGGGAGAAGAGGATCATATTGTACAGAGCTGCCTACAAATAGCCTGCAAGGTATTTCATGTATCACTCCCTGAAATATTAAAAGCAAATATTAGTAGTAACAGATAACATGACCCATCAATCTGGTGTTATTAAAGACCTAATAATATTCCTAAAATCTTGTTCCCATCACTCAGAAAAGCTGTAGTGGAACCACAGAAGAGTGTGTTTGAGCTTTGCTGTGCATGTTTGGATAATTCATGTAAAGATCCCGTCTTACAAGATGTGTTTTCCAGTATTTTGCCACAAATGCTGTTTGAGTCATTATGTACTGAGTGCAGATCTAATACAGGTTGACAGACTGTAGAGCATCATCACCCAAAACTCCATCATCTAACAGTAAACACCCCACATCCAATCACAGCTCCATTCAGCTGTGCTGCAGAGGGGATTCCCGCTACACTGAGTGCTGCAGTACTTATTTATGTGTCCATTGCGGCATCTAGCTTTGACAAACTGCTGCAGTCACTTTTAAGCCCACCCTCCCCCCAAACACATGCACTCACTCCCACACAGGCTCTTGTTAGCGCACAGAACCATGCATGCTTCATATGTCGAGGTTCAGCTCCTGTAATCCACATTGATTCATGGTGTGGAGAGCAGCTGTGTCCATCACTGCTGTTTGTGTCGGGTTCACACTGAGGGTCTGACAGTGTTTTCATTTATAAAAGTGTCTGTTCAGTCTCTGCAGATCAGCAGAGAGCAGGGTGGAAGTTGGAAGTGCTTAATTTGATCCAGGATGTGTACGTTCAGAAGAGCATCTTTGTTTTGGAATGTGGTTAGTTCAAGTGTGAAGTTAAGTTGAGCATATCCACGCAGTCATATTTCAATCTTTATGGTCTAAGTTAGCAATTCTGCTGTACTTATGATCTGTATCAAGATAACACTCAGATGTATACACATGTCCTGGAAAAGACACCAAGATTACGGCCTTGATCTGTTGATTTTGATATATGCTGGTAGCTTGGCACTAATCTTTGGACGCTCATCTTTGGTTCCAAAAACACAATGATTTTAAGGTTTACTTTTATCATCTGTCATTCATTCATTCATTTTCTGTACCATCCATTTTCTGTACCGCTTAATCCATGCAGGGTCGCGGGTGGGCTGGAGCCTATCCCAGCAAGTATCAGGCCAGAGGCAGGATACACCCTGGACAGGTCGCCAGTTTATCGCAGGGCCAACACAGAGAGACAGACAACCACTCACGCACACACTCATTTCTAGCGATAATTTAGAGTGACCAAATAACCTATCATGCATGTCTTTGGACTCTGGGAGGAAGCTGTACTAGCCGGTGAGAAACCACGCATACACGGGGAGAACATGCTAATTCCACACAGAAAAGCCACTGTTTGAACCCCTCTGTCATTGGTGGTGTTAAAAAAGTTGCATTCACACTCTCTGAAATTGACCATCTGAACCATACGCAAGAGGCCAAGATGAATGTCAGATGGGACTGAAACCACACCTCTGACAGTTTCTAAATAGGCTGGATGGATGAATTTAATGGAGGTTTAGTCAAACCATAGAAAACAAGATAAAAAATACACACTCACTTTCTCTCTTCCCATTTCCCCGTTTTCTGTGAGCAGTTCTAATGGCTGCTGTAAATATTCAACGAGCCCCTGACATCCATTCACACAGATAAACAGTGAGAAGAGGAGGCTGTAAAAAGCACAGTTTATGGAGTGCCTATGGACCTGTAAAACACACCGAGCTGTGTTATCAGTCAGCAGGTCAGCAGAGGAGAGGACCAGGTTGGGAGAAAAAGTGAGAAACAGTTAATCAGGAAGACAAGAGAGAGTGAGAAGAATGAGGAGTATGAGGTCAAGGTGATGGAGTAGAGATGGAGGAGGTTGGTCTCATTGTTCCTCTTAAAGCTCTCAGGTGTGTATGAGTGCTCTCGTTTATCCACCTTTTTAAATTGAGCTGTTTGATCTTTGCTGAGGGTATTTGAAGACCATCTGATTCATCATCACTTATAGGCCATACAACTTTTAAAAAGTTATCAGTTTGGATTTGAGATCTGAAAACATCCACTAGCTGCACTCCAGAGAGTCATAAGGGTTGATGCTGGAGCTGTCTTGACTGACATTAGGCCAGAGGCAGGATAAACCAGCTCATCACAGAGCTGACAGACTCACACCAGTCAGTTTAGAGCTGTCAGTCTATCCACTCTGTGCTGAGTTCATTTAAATTACAGCTTGTCTCAGTTTACAGCCATTTTCTTTAATAGCCCAGTGTTAGGAGAATCAGTTCCTTCAAGATGTAGTCAGACACAGTGAATGTGATTTCATAAATAAAAACAAACCCAGGCAGTTTATATGAAAACAACAATTACAACCAAGACAAAATAAATCTGAGACTACATCCCTATGATTAATTTAATATGAGATATTGTGCTTTTGGGAGTTTTCTGTCTCAACACTAATTAGATTTCCAAACTTGATTTGCATTAGATGATATGAATTGATAAAGTTTAAACGAAAGGGTAAAAACTGAAAACACTAATTTGAGGTGGTTTTTACCTTTAAGGAAGATGACTATATGTTCAGGACGAATGGAAACAGCTTGATGTGATGCAACATCTGTTTCTGGTCTGAAGTGGCAAACAATTAAGTCACTTCACTTGAGATGAAAGTAATTAAAGAAAAGCTTGCTCCAGTTTCCTCTTATGGATGTCCACCACAGTTGTTTTTCTCCTAACTGCATTAATACTCCGAGTAGCTTACCAAGACTTGCATCCTGAAATGAACCTGTGGCCTTTTTCCCCTCTATTCTAAAAGACTGCTTCACTTAACAGGTAAATGGAAACTTTTTTATTTCTATAGCTGTGTGTGTGTAAAGATTGAGTTAAAAAGTTATTCTGTCCTACAGAAGAGCTTGTTTGCAGTTCAGAGTTTACCTCCTGTGCTTGCTGACATCCCTATGAAACATATTTGCATATCACCTTCCAGGTGGGCATTTTTGACCCCCCCTCACACAGCTCAGAATAATAAACAGTGGTCTGAAACCCATTCCATTTTATATCTATAAATATTTACAGCCTGGGCTGTTCAGAAGACAAGGTCTAAAAGAGATAGGGGCTGAATTAATGGTTTCAGGCACAAGATTACAGAGGAGCTACAGAAATACAGTATGTTTCTTTTTCTTCATAAAATTATGTAACACTCTTTAAACTGATTAGAAACTTGGAAATGAGTGTCACATGCACCCTTTCATACACAGAACCTAAACAACAAATATAATGTAAAACAAAAAATGTGTCACTAAAAAAAATAAAGCACATTCCATGTTGCCAGTGATTGTATTACAAAATTGTCAGTGAAGTAATAATTGCTAAATATCATTAACTAAGCTTTACACTCACATTTTTGGAATATTTTTGAGAACTTGTCAGCAATTTTCTGCTAATGCAGAATGGAAGGAAAAAAACTGAGCTGTTCTGCAGAGTCACACTTTGTGAATGTTTCTTCTGTTGTTCAGCTTCACAGTGAAAACAAACAATCTGCCGTGCCAGGAAAGCACAATGAACAGCGTTCAACTCCTCAGAGCTGTGAAACCCTGCGACTGAGTGAATAATATATTCATCATTTAAGGTTTTGCTCTCATAGCCATGCATATTTGACCAAACCTGCTGTTTCTGGGAGAGGAAAGAAGAAGCATGCAGCACTCAACATGCAGTATGTATATTTACTGTGCATCCACACAACCATCACATTCCTGTTTCCACTTGAATTAAAGAGTGAACATTTGTCTTCACCTACAGCTAAACCAACAGTTGTGGTGTAGTAATACCGACTAGAGCACAAAATGTGTGTAAATCCACTGCTGAAAACAGTCCCCACAGAAGGTTTTAGGAAATTTCCAATCTTTCATCCATTCTTTTTTTTTTTTTTTCCCCCTTATTTCAATGCAAGGTCACTGCAGCATATCCCAGCAATGACCAGGCAAGAGGCAGACAGGTCTCCAGTATATCGCAGAGCCAACACAGAGAGACAACCACTCACCCTTAATCCTAGGGAGAAATTACAGTGACCAGTCAACCTAACATGCATGTCTTTGGACTCTTGGAGGGAGGAATACCGAGAGAAAACCCAAGAACCAGGAACCTTCTTGCTGTGAGGCAACAGCCCTAACCACCACACTACCGTGCAGCTCTTTTAGACCAATTAAAAGATTTGTGTGGAATTTATATCTGCAGTAAATCTGTAAGTTTGATCCTGAGTCGCACCAAATCAAAGAGATGACCCACAGACTCAAACATTTTCTTTGGTCTTCTCAGATTAGCGTGACAACAAAAAACAGGAAACTCCTGTCTTCACCTCCACTGCTGATCAAAACATTAAGAAAATTTATTATATCAAGAAAAAATTAACAGAAATTTCTACAATAATCTTTAAACTTTGTGTTGTGGTCAAGATGACTTGTTGAAGTTCAAACTGAGCATCAGAATGAGAAGAAAAGGGGGTTTAAGTGACTGAACGTGGCATGGTTGTTGGTCTGAGTATTTCAGAAACTGCTGATCTATGGGGATTTTCACACACAACCATCTCTAGGGTTTACAGAGAATATCCAGTGAGCGGTAGACTGGTTGGAGATGGTGGAAAGTCAACAGGAATACAAATAACCATTGGTGTCAACCAAAGTATGCAGAATATCATCTTTGAACACACACGTCCAACGTTGAAGCAGATGGGCTACAGCAGCAGAAGAACACACCGGGTGTCACTCCTGTCAGCTAAGAACAGGAAACTGAGGCTACTATTTACACAGACTCACCAGAACTGGACAATAGAAGATGGAAAAATGTTGCCTGGTCTGATGAGTCTCAATGTCAGCTCCACATTCAGATGGCAGGATCAGAATTTGGTGGAGATATCATGAAAGTATGGATCCATCCAGACTTGTATCAATGGTTCTGGCTGCTGGTAGTGTAATGGTGTGGAGGAAATTTTCTCAGTACACTTTTTAAAACCTACTGTACTCCAGTGGGTTTCAAAGTCACCAGATCTCAATCCAATAGCACCTTTGGGATGTAGTAGAACAGGACATTCTCATCATGGATGTGCAGCATGTCAATATGAAGCAAAATCTCTGAGGAATGTTTCCAACACCTTGTACTACCAAGAATTGAGACAGTTCTTAAGGTAAAAGGGGGCCCAACCCAGTACTAGCCACACAGCTGCTGCAGTCAAAGCAGGAAGGAAAGATGACAAAAAGTGCCAACTATGCATCCACTGATCCTGATCAATAGCACAGACACGCCATTAAAGGAGGCGCAGATCAACCATTTAAAACTTTAATTACTTTTTGAATCATTTTATTAGATTGATGTAAAAAAGAATATAAATGTACAGACCTCATTTGAGACAATTTTGCAAATTTGATACGCTGTAAGCTCATTCACTGTGAGAAAACAGTGAGAAATTATTTCATAATTCAGTGATTTTAATCAAAAATAATTATCATTATTCAAAATCTTTAAAAGACAGCATAAACAATCTAAAGAGTAATCAGTCTCTGTTTTAGGCTCAATGAGCCTTCCCTGCAGCTCATTTAAATCTCACAAAGATGCTTCTCAGGCAGAAACAAACAGTGTAGTTTAAGTCTGAGAGTCGGAGAGATGTTCACTGACCACACATTTATGTCTGTATCTTTTTTTGAAAATATTACAACAACCAGCATAGAAAGCACAAAGTCAACCTGCAGCCGCAGCACCATGTTCAGCATTATCAAATACAACTGCCATAGGTTATGACAAAATGTACACAGCTGAGGGATGCTGCTTCAATCCTAACATTAGCTAAACTACTATAAGGTGAGTCACTGTCATGTTTTCTACCACATATACACGAATATTAATTGGATTTGATCATTTACTGGGAAATGTTGGCTGTATATTGCAGAAGGTTGTGGCTTAAAAGAGTCTCAGAGTCAGTGAGTTGCAGAAAGACAAGGAAGAAAGGCCCAACAGTGCAAAGTGACCTGAATCCCAGAGCAAAACAGCAATGTCTAGCTTTAAAAAGGCAAAAACAAGAAAGCAAAATACAGAAACAAATCACAGGGGAAAATGTTTGGAAAGTTTGTTGACGAGTCAGTTGACATGCACACCAAAAATCTGATTATAATCTGATTTCTGAGGCTACCAGATTATTCATTGATCATGTTAACAACATAGTATGATTTGCTTTATCAGATAACAGTAGTTATCTGATCATGACAAAAATTGCATTTACACATGTAGATTTCTCCCCAATATTCTATGTCTTCATGCATGTTGAGCCGTTTATTTTGCATGTGCAAATAACTGTCGCAGTCACAACGTGAGTAGAACACAAATAATGATGCCGTGCAGCAGCAGGAAGTCAGAGAATAAACAGTGAAACATTCACTTGTAGTCTATTTTTCAGGTTTATTAGCTCACACATTAGCAGCGAATGCTAAGACACAGGTGAGAAGCACTAAACTGACAGGACACAGATTAAAAGTATAGCATAACAGAGGACGTGCTAAATGGGGGCCTGTTACTGAGACCAGAGTCCTGCAACGGGTCGGGTACCCGCAAAAATTACATAGATGAAATTAGGATTAGGATATAGGATTTTTATATCTATTTTTTGTCTCTCATTTTTGTGGACATAAGTATTTTACTAATCAGGCGCCAGGGTTACCTTTATTGTGAAGCCCTGCAGGCCATGTTGGGCTTCTTTCCATACTGCCACACAGTCAGGTTTTTCTCCCGCAGGTTATGTGGTCCAGGAGGGGAGAACACAGCTGAAACCAGGGACGGTAGATGACATGTTGTTTATGCACAAAAATCTCTGTGTCGTTGTCATTTCCCTTTTTTATTGTAAATGAAAAAGGAGATAAAAACAATATTACATTTGATCTAAGAATGGATAAATAAAATCATGCAATGAAGGAAGGGACGAAGCATATAGTTACAATTATTAATGCATTTACGTGTAGGTCGGGTCGTGGGTTATATATCAACGTGTTGGGTAGGGTCCACATTTGACAGTAAGATATACGCAGGTACCGGGTCGGGTTTGGTAATCATCCTAACGGGTTCGGGTGAGTGTGGGTTTGTAAAATTGGACCCGTGCAGGAATCTGACTGAGACAGAAGACCGAAACATGACTACCATAGAATACGCTGAAAGTTTGGCCCAAAAATATCTGAAAACAAATTTTTCAAAGATATCATAGACAAATTTAATTTTAGTTGACAGAGCAAAGTTCAGTCCCAATATTTGTCTTAGTGCTGCGATATTCGTGAACGAGTCGACTCTGTAGTGAATAAGAAGAGCCGAATCTTCTGAAGGGACTGGACTTTAATTTGATGGGCACAACATGCAGCCAATCACATGTGAGGAAAAACTAGGATCATACCATTATGTGAGAGAAGGAAGGGACACGGACTCGGAAGATAGAGAGGATAGTGGTAAAGGTGCACAAAGTGACAAAAAGAGTCTGAGAGCTGGAAATAAATACAAATATTTTTAGAAAAAGTTGAGAAATTAGCGGAGGGAATCACTAACTCAGGACCTGTTGGGCCAATGTCCTGCAGGTTTTACATGTTTCCCTGCTGCAGCACATCTGGTTCAAAGTAAATGGTTTTCCAACAGCTTGTTGTCAAGTTCTGCACAAGCCTCTTAATGACCAGTTGATATCAATCAGGTGTGTTGCAGCAGGGAAACTTCTAAAACCTGCAACAGTTAGAAGTCGGTGATCCATGAATTTGCATATCTAATGCCATAATGTTAAGACCTTGTCATTTATTTCAGTTCATTTAAAGGTTTGATTGAAATATTAAATAGTAACTTTCTTTGATTAAAAATATGTATAAAAACAGGGCTTTCATGAAAACACTGATTAAAAATTAACTTACCAACATACAAACCATTCATAATTGCTCAATTAGGCTAAAAAAAAAGAAGAAGCTCCAAATGATGCTACATGAATAGCCATTTGGGAGCTAAAAGAGGTGAATCTTTGAAATGAGCCAAACTTCTCAATAGTAATTTGTGTATGCAGGTTTTAAAAACTTACTGTATACTTATGCTCTAAGAATATGCGACCTCCAGTGGTCACGAGAGCAACTGCATGTGAACTGTAAAAGCGTCATGGTGCCGTAGAGAGAACGTATTAAGTCCCGGCCATGATTGTTTCCTAACCCTAACTACATGAAATTACTGGTAAAACCCAACCAGAATAACAAAAGAGTAGCAACATGCTGATTTTACATGTAACCATGGCAACCAACAAACCAGCATTGATAAGGACAACAGTTTTGCTGTAAAAGTATTTATAATGGAGCTATAGAGGACCTTTTTAGAGCCTTAACTACTAAGTGTAACAAAAGTGTTTTCTAAAAATGTTTTTAGAGCCATTAAGTCAGCAGAGAAGTGACATACCTGTTGACATATGTGGATCTTTAACACAAGTCACAAACGCATGAATGACTGAAAGCACTGTGTGTGACAACAAACCCCCAACAAATCCTCCTTATGAGGATTTTGTGGCTTCTTTAAGGAAAGACTTAAGAATAATGTCTGCTGGAAACACTCACATTAGTTGCATTTCTCTCCTACTGCTTCTTTGCAGGACACCATTATAGGTCATAGTTAAAACTGGGAACAAATTATCTATGATTGTTTCGCCTGGAGAACTTATTGATCTTTAATGGACTCAAGATGTCACACAGTTCTTTAAATCAGAGAATCAGTGTGCAGATCTCAAAGGGCGATTCCAAAGAAAGTAATCCTGCGGAAATCTGTGTTCTGTGGGTTATTCAGAGTGATGGAGACACTTCCTGGAGGGATGTGTTGCTGTTGAGTCTTTAAAATGTAATTTTTCACTGCTGTGCTCTCAGACTCAGTACAAACAAGCCATGCATTATGGATGTGACTTGCATCGAGCTCGGCTGCAGCTGCTGAGGGATCCCCCGTTAAGATGCTTCTTGTAATTATTGGATTATTGAAGATTGGAGGAGCTGGTGGCCAATCTGAGCCCTTCACACTCATGATCACAATCACAAACATCAATACCCTCCTCCCTCGCCTGCCATCCATTCTGCAGCCCCCCCTCTCGTCCTCTCCTCTCCTGACTGCTGAGTGGAGGAGGCAGAGCTACTGGGAATCCCACAGTCATAGATTATATAACCAGCTCTGTGCTGCAGTCATGGTGCTCAAGCTGTGACACTGATTAACTGGTGGCTGTTCCTCTAAATCTAGCAGCTCAACCTCCACATGGAAAAATGAATCATTTTTCCATCTACACAAAGACACACTCAATTTTTTTTTAAACAGCATCCTGACAGCTCAGTTTTAAGACATCAGAGTATATTTGGACCTGATCACCCAAGTAGCTCCAAAAAGCTCATATCATTGTGGATAGACCATCTGAAAGCGTTTGGCCATCTCTGTGCACCACCTTTCCTCTGAGCAGTCAACATTACTAACACTTGTACTTTAGGGGAAATTAGGTGACCATTACTTTGGTTTATTTGAAGCATACTGCTCCGCCTCTGAGGTTAGTCTGGGCAATCCAGAGGCCTGAAATGGCTGCAGCACATCACCTGCTGCCAGAAATGATCTGCCTCTGTAGCCATTAGAGGGGCCTCATCCAAGCATGGGTTGTTCAGAGACAAGACATCCCACTCAAGAGTAATTTCCTCTGTGTGTGTGAGACTGGATTTCTACCTCAAAAGTGAATATGTTAGTCTGGAAAATGTTGGCATTTTTCACACTGACATATTGACTTTGTTCAAGGTCCATCTGTGTCGCAGCAGAACATGTAATGAAATGTGACAACACAATAAGGAGAGACTAAATATTATGCGGCGGTATAATTTAGATCAGGGATCCTCAATCCTGGTCCTTGATGTCCAGTCTCCTGCAGGTGCTTTCCTGCTACAACACACCTGATTCAGACTGTGCAGAGCTCTGCACAAACCTGCTAATTACCCATTGATTTGAGTCAGGTGTGTTGCAGTAGTGAAACCTTTAAAACCTGCGGGACACCAACCCTCGAGCACCAGGATAGAGGATCTCTGTCCTAGATGCATGGCAGCTTTAATGTTTGCTCATTAGCCTACTGTAGTGGTGGGATGTGGTTCTGGATCAGCTGCAGGGTGAAGAGGTGGGGCAAAAGATGAGAGAGCAGTGACAGGTGAGTGTAATTAACACAGCTGTGGGATGTCATTAATCAGTCTCTGTCTCTTTAATCTTCAGTGATGTGCTGCAGATGACAATCTGTCAGTTTGGAAAATGAGGGTATGGACTGTGTGCATCATGCAAATTACAGAAGACTCTTCAATCTACAAATGGAAAGTCATTTTAACAAGAAATGGCTATTATCTAAAATGTCAATGTCACTGTGGAGCTCCCTTTGTTCCAAAGAAAACCTTTCAGGGACTGTGAAAGACAACTCTAAATTCATTACTGCCACTGAGTCACAGTTTTTAGGATATAAACTCAGTCTGAGCTGTGAGAGACAGCAATGTGCTCTGCTGCTGCAAGGCATTTCAACAGAGAAGGAAAATGTAGAGATCCTGCACAGCCAAACCACCACCACCCTGATGGAGAGGAACTTTGTAATCTGGTTTTATTTAATGAGCCACAACAGGGCTCACTCAAGTGTTTATCTAACATCTGTCTGGCAGTGGAACGCTTGTTTTCAGAACATCCTTTATGTTTCCGTGTGTCTGGGAGAAACCTCGTTGGATCTTGGTTACAACAGTTCCCAGCACATTACAGCACATTATAACTGCAGCTGGTGGTGGTAGACACGGGTCTGCTACACTGTGGGTAGACAAAAAGAAAATGATGAAAACCAGAGCTCCATCTACACCCAACCTATCAATCTCCATCATCAAGCTCCAGAAGATGAGTCGCATCAGCGGTGTCCTGCAGCCGGCTGTAGGCCTGTTGTCTCCGCTCAGGCAATGGAAATGTATGTGGTGGCAGGATGTGGTTTTAGGTCAGCCGCAGGGCAAAGAGGTCAGACGAAGGTTCAGCAACATGGTCAGCTGAGTGTGACTAATGCATCAAGCCCTCAAACCAAAACCACCAAATAGGTCTTTAGTTTAAGTTTGACCCACAGGGGCATCCTCTAAACCAGTGTATGGGACTCCCACTGCTCCACATGTTTGATGTTTCCATACTTCAACTCATCTGACTGAAATGAATAGCTCATGAACAGGCTTGCAAAGAACTGGACAAGCAGTTCAATGAATCTGAATCGGGTGTGTTGGAGTTGGATGCATCTAAAACATTCAGGGCTCGGGGGTCCTTAGGACCAGGATTGAGAAACGCCGCTCTAAACCACCCCCCCATCACACTGCAGACAGAAATACAACTCGTATCATCGTTTCCACATCTGAGCAAACATTGTTCTCATGTGCTTCCTGGAACAAGCCACAAAGAGGAAGAAGCAGCAACAGCCCTTTCAACAACAGGGTGGATGAAGGTTCAATTCCCAGATATGACGACTGTTTTATCCTTTCAGGGTTACATTGGGTCTATGATATTTAGTAATTTCCTGGTTGGGTTTAGGCAATCACATCACTTTTTTTATGGTTTGTGTCAAAACTACTAAGTTACCAAAGAGTCATGGTTAAAGCTTAAACACGTTTCTGTTTACAAATCAGCATTCACGGCCTATTTAACACTTCACATGCAGTCATACACTCATGACCATTTGTGTTTTTCATTTAAATGATTGAGGTCAAGAAGAAAATTTGTGTTTTTAATATGAATGGAAGTGATTGTATTATATCAGCTGTGATATCGTTTCATATCAATCTGTGGATCTTGAATCCTGTCGAATTAAAATCATATCTTGGTAGAATTTTATTATATCAGTAAACTTCAAATCACTATCCACAGAACTGATATTATATCGTATTGTGATTAAACTTGTGATTTACACTGCTTGTAGTTATTCCTTGCATGAACAAATGAGGGTTTGACTAAAGTAGGAAACAACTGTTGTCATCCCATAAAGTCTTAATGCAACTCAGGGCTGGTGGAAACATTGATCGCTGCTCCAACAAACAGGAAGAAGCTCATACAAGACCTGACAGTGATATATTTTTGTAATCCCAGTCCACTCAGCAGTGGGCAGTGCAACTCCTGCAGTCACCATCCTGACAAGAAATGAGATTATTTCTGGTGCCGAGGTGCCACCTGAAGACATCCTGAACAGAACACACAGAAATACTTCACAGTTGTTTGTTCTCAAGAATAAATGGACACCCTGCAGCCAATCGCAATTGACTATTCACCGAAACCCACCTGAGCCGTGAGTAAACTTTCAGAGCCACACTTTTGCATGCACTGATAATTTGGGGCATCTTTGACCCCAAGTTTTCTGCAACAGATTGAATTTTTGACGCATCACTCAATAATTCATAGAAAAGTCTTTAAATCATTTTATTTTCATTTAGATGGTGTGAGACAGAGACAGAGAGATAGGAAAAGACAATTCAGTCACTTCCTGCTCTTCTGTGCTCTCATACAATTGATATCTCATTTACATTAATTTACATAGTTTATTTATTTCTGTTGTCAGACAACCGAGCTGAACTGACTCAGATGATTTAGAGAATAAGATGTGGAGCTGGTGGGTGGAATAACAGTCTTATGCTGTCATTAAACAAACATTTACAGACAAACATGCAGAACTTTGGAAGATATGAGAACTTTTACTGTTATGAAATATCTTTATGATAAATGATTAGCTGGTGACAGAAAAATCACTGGAAGCTATTCAACAGATTATATTTATATTCACCAGCAAAGAACCACGCTTCAACAATGGGAGTTTACTGGTTTGATGAAAGGATGGATGAGGTGAAGGAGAAATTTTAAAGCTCTGCGACTGGCTTATCGGTGGTGTCTCATAATTCAGGGCTGGGAGAATGAGACTCGGGGTATCTAAGACAAGAAAGAGTTGAGATGGGGAGGACGATGAAGGATGGATGGATGGATGGATGATGGGGAGGAGGATGGATGAGAGAATGGAAGGACAATGATATGATGAATGAATAAGGAAGGTAATGGATGGATGAAGGATGGATGGATGAGCAAGTGGATGAGGGAGGAGATCAACAATCGATGGATAGATAGAGGATGGAAGGATAACCAATGGAAGTGAATGAATGAATGAAAGATGGATGAATGAGGAAGGGTGAGGATGGAAAGATGAATGAGGGAGGGAAGGATGAATCACTAGATTACATGGACAAATATTTCATCTTTCGGTTGAAATCGATCTGATCAGAGATTCCAGCCGCCATGTTTACATGGATGCTGGATAAAATGATCAGATCCGTTGTGTGTTTACATGATGGACAGATTTAAAACAATTCTAACACTTTTGACATGCAGTGCTACGAGTTCGAAAGAAGGAGGGTTTTCTTTTTTTATTTTGAATCTTTTGACCTTCCAAAAGTACAATAATCCTGAAACTCTTTTAGTTTCCAACAAAAAAATAGTATCAGCTACAGTCACATTCTGGTTGGCTGCCGCCACTGTTCAAGTCTTCACTGAAACTCGTTAACGTCACGTAGCCTCCATGTGGTTCAAGCATGCGCAGAAACAACATTCACCCGGAAACGATCGGATTGAGTGTTTACGTGGTTATTTTTTCCTGCTGATATGATCCTGAAAAGGTTTAAACCACCCTTCTCGATCAGATCAGAGTAAAAAATGTCATGTAAAATGAGGTGTTTATATGACATTTTTTATTCTGATTGGATGTTTGATTGGATCAAAAGTGCTCCATGTAAACACAGTTAATAAATGGGTTAGAGAATGAAAGGACAATGAAATGATGAATCATTCGGATTTTCATTCGGTTTCACATGGGTAGAATATTCCTTTTCCCAAACCGATCGTGGTATCATGTAAACGTTGAATCAGAAAATTGACAGGTTGCATTCATACAGCACATGCTCTTACTAGACATAAACACGCAACAAGTGACTTTTCCTCACTTTGGAAGATGGCGGCGAACAAAGAAATTCACTGGACAGTGTAGAAAGTTTGTTTTTAATTCAAATTCTATCTACGCCTTTTCCTCTTCGTTGTTTGCAGTAGGAACGCATGAGAATCCAGTTGCTGCTTGAAAGTACCGCAAAAACCACAACAAGTGTGACGATCAGTTTGTAGACCTCTCCATCTTTGATAAATCACTTGATGTAAACATGTTTTTGCGCATGTCAGACAAGACCATTGTGCTTAAATGTTAGCGCATGTACAGTACACACCAGATCGGAATAGATCAGTTCCCATGTAAACAGCTGCCCTGAAATCAGGATGATTTCAAACCAAATGGAGTAAAAGTCTCCATGTAAACATGGCTAGTGAGGGAGAGGATGGATGGATGGATGGATGAGGGAGGTAAGGGTGGATCAATGCATGGGTGAGAGATTGGTGGGTGATGAATGAATGAAGGAGGATAGAATTGAATACAAGAGGGAGGATGAATGAGGACATGAAGGGAGGGGCTGAGAGAATTAGATGAACGGATTGGATGAAGCAGGTATAAGAAGCTCAGCAGGTGACCAGAGGTGTGGTGGAGGCAAGGTCTGAACCTCAACATGTTCTCTCATTCATCCATTCATCGATTTCATCTGTCTGACACTGAAAATGTTTTTCAGACTGACGAGCAGAGGTGGAGACACGGAAGCTGTTAGAAAGATTTTTGTAGAAGATGTGAGTCGAGAGGTTAGCTGGAAAAAGTTTGAGTCAAGACTTGTTTACCACTCTGGAGATCTGTGAGACGTTGGGTCAAAGATGTGGATGATACTTACCAGACAGCAGAAGACATAAATGCCCTGATCTCATTTCCCCATCTGCATGTCTTTGATTCCTCGTCTTGATTTTCTTCTCTCATCTTAGTCCCTCCCACAGATGATGTTTCATTCATCAAAATGACACATTTTACACCAATTTCAATTTAATGTGATGTTATATCTCTAAGCACGGTTCTGCAACAACCTGCCTCTCTAGATTTATTATTTCTGTCAGATGAGCAGCAAATCTGTTTGAGACACTTCCTGTGTTTCAGGAATTGAGGTGTCCTTCAAAATGTTTAGTTGAGCTTTACTGAGATGTCCAGATCACGGGCGTCAGGCCGTAGGAGACGAGGAAGCACCAATTAGAGAAATAAGATGATCTTCCTCAAATACAAACAGGCAGACAGAAGGGGGGAACTAAATTTGTGACACTATAAGGATTGTGACATCATAAGTCATGTGATTTCTACATGTCATGGTATTTGCTGAGCTTGTTTAATTTACACCTATTTATCTTTTATCATTATTCCAAGTTTCCTTCTCTCCAGTGTAAAAACGCCTGGGATATTTTCAGTTTAACGAGACTTTCTTTGCATCTTCAGTTAACATTTCTCTGATTTTTCACACCTTTTTTGAACCATTGGCCTTTTTATGGACTTGCTTGCTTTTTGTCTTTTTATCTCTGCTTCCTTTTCTCTCTATTAAATAAAGTGACATGACTGAATCCATCTGCTGGTTAAGGAAGCAATCTCACAGTTTGCACATGTAATGTGCATCCTATATTTATACAAGCCAGGTCCTGTAACCATGGCAGCGTGGATGTGTGTCACCTTTTGAGCAGATGGGAAAAAGAAAATGAGTTAAATGTGTTGAGGTTGTGAGTGAAGTGAGGGAACCCAGTCGTACAGTTTTGTTTCTATTAATGAGATCCTTTGTTCCTAAAGAAAAAGGCTTCCTTCTTGTCCTGATTCTGTTTATTGGCCCAATCAGGTCAGATGAGAATCTGTTATTTTAAATACAGGAAGTGGACTGAAGTGCAGCATTTACTCTTATTGATTTAGAGCAGTTTAATATCCTTTTCACTGGGAAAAACTTGAACACATTCACTACTGGATTCAGCTGCACAGTCTCACAGTGACAAAGTAATAAGCATGAAATTAGAATAATTTAATCTTCAAGGCGTCAAACAGCTTTTAAAACACTGCATTCCTGTTTGCCTTTTCTTCTTTTTAATGTTTTCTGCTGATGGGACAGAACCTATCACCCAGTTGGACATAAAAGGGAGATTTATAACTTTCAGATTCCACCTGATGTGTCCGTGTGGTTCTGTTTTTATTGCCTGCTGGATAAGGTGCATATCTGAGGAATCTTATAATTAGGTGTCTGGATGTTCATTTCAACATCTTGTCTGCACATAGTATGACCCGAACTGGCATCCCAGTGATTTCTGGTCTGTATCTTGACAGGTTTATGTCATAGATAGAGCTTGTGTGAAGTTTTAGTGGAGCAGAGTGTAAATCTGCAACATCTCACAAACGTTTTCATACAGATACATTGTAATTGAGATTGTAAATAAATTCAGGTGTTCGGGGTTTAGATGCAAACATTTAATCAGCGTCTTAAAATATTCTTTGTATTTTTCCTACTGGAGATTCTTTCACTTCCAGGAAATCCAGCTTAATGTAAACCTAAATATCAACCAACAATTTTTAGATATCTTGTTAATTTAAAAAAAAAAAAAAAAAATTGGGAAGGATTTCATGATTTTTCTTTCTTCTTACAATATATAAGTATGTTGTCACAAAAGGTCATTGAATAACATTTTGTGACAGTTTGATAAACTCTGTGAGGCTGCTGGCTCCGGACACAGCTGCTTTCACACCTCTGAATGGACAGTAGTCGATCATCTGGTCCTCCGAGAAATGTTCAGCTCACAGACACGCTGCCAGACACGATTAATATAAAATCCTTCCTCTCATCTGAGTCAGAGAAAATGTTTGCCTTTGCGTTTACAGACAGGACAGAACAACTCATAAACTCAGTGACTCTACAAGTAGCATCTTCCTCTCCACTTCCAGTCACGGTGGTGGTTTGTGAACACTGAGGCGCTGGCTGAGTGCCGAGCCTCAGAGAGAAGCCAACGGCAGACAGGACAGACATAGAGGGAAGGGGTTAATGCATAGGAAGCAGAGCGATGTGGGTGTTAGGTCACAGATACAATCGATACAAAGCCGGCGAGAAAGTTAGAAAGCAGGGACAGAGACATGGAAGGGGCAGGTAGAGAGGGGGTGGGAGACAATAAAGCTCAACTGATTTGAATTCTATTCATAATTCTCTGCTGGGAGGCTGGTTAGCTGAAGGCGGCGGATGATGAGAGATGGAATGAAAGAGGGGGAGAAATCGTGGGAGGAAGAGAGAGAAACAAAGGGAAGGACAGGATGGGTTGGAGTGTTGAGTCTCTGAGGGGGAGGGAGACGGGGAATTAAATGCAGCTCGGCTTCAAACAGAGAGGTGGACGGACAGACAGAAAGAATGAAAGACAGGCAGATGGAGAGAGGCAGCCGGTGGCTCTGCTGAGGCCACTGATTTACAGCAGCTGCTCAGTTTGATTCCTGCAAATCAAAAACAAGACCACGAACCATTATGTTACACACACACACACACACACACACACACACACACACACACACACACACACACACACACACACACACACACAC
>JBBBVU010000003.1:7645337-7655997 GCA_037177055.1 Atherinosoma microstoma
GATAGATAGATAGATAGATAGATAGATAGATAGATAGATAGATAGATAGATAGATAGATAGATAGATAGATAAAAAGCTTTGCATTGAATAAAAATAGCCTATTTTTAAAAACATTCTACAAATAACAAATAAACCTTTGCTTCGGATTAAACTGTCTGTGTGATGTTTTCTTTGTATTCAGCATTTCTCCTGACTGAGAGCCATCAAGTTAATGAAAGCTCTGTTTGCTCAGCACTGAAAGGGACCCCCCGAGTTCATTTAGAGGCCTCGCTGATGTTTCCCATGTCCTCTTGAAGAGCTCAGTGGCTCCCAGCAGTCCTCCCCAGCACGCTGGTGGGCTCCCAGCCAGCTTCCACCGCCTGCCGTCTGACACTGAACAGAGCAAATCAGACTGCCTCTGTGTTCAGCTGACAGAGGGCAACGAAGTATCCGGATCTTCTGCTGCGGATGGGGGGGGGGGTCTTAAAGTTCAAGGGTCTCTGCAGAGGTCCAGCAGAAAGTAGGTGAGGACCAAACCTTCACCAATAGAGAAACAGCTCTTTTGTATTTCATGATTTCTACCCGTTCCTTATATTTATCAGTAGAATCACTTTCAAAATAATGACAAAATAACTATTTATTTGATGAAAGACATAATAAAGAAATCAATGAGGTATCATTCATTAGAATTTGGAGGAATCAAACAGCTGTCATCAAGGCTACCATTTATGTATTTCCAGGCAATTTTACTCAGTTAGGAACCTTTCTGGAAAAAAAACAGACTATTTGACAGAATCCTGAGTCTCAACCACAGACTTATAGAGGATATGTAACATCTTAGTGCAGGCATTAAGTGATGTCAGCTTCCTTAAGAAGTAGTGTATGCTCTGTCCTTCTTCTAGATGTTTCTTTGTTTCATTTCCAGTCTACTCTGTTGTCCAGCTGAACTCCAAGGTACTTGTATTCCTCCACTACCTCCACCTCTTCTACCAGGATGTAAACAGTGCTTTGTTTAACTCCTGTTCCTCCTGAAGTCAACAATCATCTCTTTAGCTTGTGTTCAAGATGAGGTGATTATTTCCACACCATCTGTGTGTGTGGGTTCAATGTGAGTGTTTATGGAAGATGCTGCTCACTGCATCGGTTTGGGTTTAACAACTGGTTCCAGCTGAAACATCACTGCAGCACTTTGGGCGTTTCTTACCTGTTTGCTTGTCCATGGGGTAACTAGGGTTTTTTCTTCCAGGATGTGTATGACTGGTCTTTATCCTGTCAGTTGATGCTGGTGTAGATGAAATCACCTTTTCTAATTTATTATCAAAAGTGTTTTTTTTCCCTGTGTATGTGTTTTGAATAAAGTCGAGATGTCATTAACTTAGCTCACCCAAGCAGATCAAAGAGAAGCTCTGTGATGGACAGACTCCAGCCCCTCCAACAACCCTGAACTGGATAAAGTGGGTATAAAAAATGGATGGATGGATAGATGGGTGGAGTGTTTTAAGGTATGAAAACATTTTGGTGCCATAAATCCTTTAAAGCCCAAAAACTGGGAAGAAAAGTCCAACTTTTTAAAATCTTAAGTCTTTAAGTGGCCCTTTAACCAAATCTGGGGGAAAAAATTCTTTATTTATTCATTTTATGTATATATCTACCATTTACTACCGTGTGACATGTCAAAATTATTGTAGTGTAGTCTTCTGATTCCTGGTTTATGTTAGGGAGCAGAAGACAAGTATCATGTATGCTGTAAGGTTCTGAGCAAAGTTTTTACCATAAAGTGATGCAAAATGTCTCAGAAACTGTATATATCAAATATGATACACTTGGCTTTATAAGGTAAAAGAGCAACAAGGCTGAAGGCCCCCTAGCATCTTCAGGGTCCTAAGCAACCGGTCAGTTTGCTGATGACTTGTGCTGGCTGTGCATTTAGCCAAGAGAGCATTTCAGTTGTGGACAGGACTCTGTGAGCATTGCAGTTAATCCGGAAGCGGTCGTCTTGGTAATGGTGGTCAGTCGCTGCATCAGATATTGTGTTGTGGATTTCCTGATCCTCCTGCTACTGAAGAAAGAACTCAACAGGCATCGAAACACAACTGTCAGAGCACACAGCATGGACATCATGGACATCAGCACAATAAGTACAGTAGAAGCGGGCAGAAATTTGGGCACCCCTAGTAAAAATTTCTGCTGCTGTGACTAGTTTAGTAGAGGATAAAATGATCTCCAGAAGGCACAAAGTTTAACATAAATCCAGTTCACTTCCTCTTATTGGAGTCATTTGGGACGACAGAAGAGTTTCCCCACACTCATTTTTGGGAAAGTTTCTTTGCAACCTTTTCTCCTCAAAAGAGGCTAAGTTGAGGTCTACGGGACGACAAACACTTTCAGCCAGTAAAATAGTTATATTTCCTATATTCCATCATGGAAGAGTCACCGGAAAGCAAACTTCAGCATCAGAAGTTTACAATAACCTATTAAAGAAGCTTTGTCAGGATGTAATGCTTTACACTGGTGAAGTTAAAACAACTGGTGTCATAGGATGAAACAATATTTGTTCATTAAAAATTTTAAAAAAGTACAAAATGTAATTAATAACAAGAAAACCTCTCATATTGCTATGCATGAGAATACTGGAGCCAGAGAGAGAAGGATGCTTTTTCTGGTAAAGGAAAGAAGGGAATTAAATAAAAAGATAAAGGTGAGAGTTGGTCAATTATGCTAAATACCTTTAAATGGACTCCTTTGAGAGAGATGAGCTTGCTTCTCAGTGTTCTGCCCAATGAGCATCATGAACATTGTGGAAAAAAGCACATCCTGGTCTGTCCACAAGAATCTCACAGATGAGAAGTGCTTTTCACAAAGAGTGGAAGAAACCGCCCCAAACCAGAACTTATAGACTGAGCTGCAGAGGTGGTGTTGGTAAGTACCCACTTTTGATTTCAATTCACTTCATATTATTTTAGGCCCAATAATTGTGCAAAAGAAAAAACAAAACAAATATTTATCATCTTGTGTTTTGCCTTTGGCGAAACCAAATCATCCTTTAGACCTACTTTCAGAGCTGCTGCATTGTTAAAAACTAATGTTGACTGACAGCAATGCTGACACTTTGGATGTTTAGTCTCTCTTAATTTATCATTTGGCAGAGAGGCAGAAGAACCTAAATGCAGGCAGAAGAGGCAGGTGGACATAGGAACAAAGATTATTAGGCCCTGCACTGGAAAGATAATAAACAAGAACCAAAAGCTAAGTAAAATAAACTCATATCAGACTACAAGTAAAAACTGAGTTAGGCTACAAAGACAGGCTACAGAGACACAAGGCCAACTGTTGACTGCAGACTGTTGGGACATGAGAGACAAGGGGTGATGAGGATCTGGCAAGAAGCAAAATAAACCAAAGGGGGTATATTATATTATATAGATATGTATTTCCAGAAGATCATCTTTGCATTTTGATATATCTAAAAAAAAAACTATTGGGTGACTATTACAATTACCGAATACAGTTGCACAGCATTTATCTATGATGAAATTTCATATCTAAACTCTTCATAAACCGCTTTCATGTTTACTGTAATAAAAACTAACTAATTAGGGAAATATGCTCCAACAAATCACATGTGAGTAAGTCACTATCTGCAAGCTGGACATATTAAACTGCTCGAGCCCGTCTGCTCAAGTACATGTCGAGACATGGAAGACATGGAACACATCGCAACGCATTGTTCTGATGCATTGAGTCAGCATGACAAAAGTCACGTGACCACGCCAATTGAGGCCTCGTTACATCGCCTGTGCTTGTTGAGCTGATCCCTGGGATTTTTGAAGGGGCTGAGCTTGTTAATCAGGATTAAAAGTCGTATTGTAAACCGAAGGTTTCTGAGAGGAGATTTTTCAAGCTACCATTCATCATTTTAGTTTGGAGGAAAGCCTCACATTAGTATGATATTCGCTTTTAGGAATTAAACATTTGCACAAGATGTTGTTGCAGGGTAGCTCAGTGTATGAGAATGCAGCGCACGGCATTTTCAACATCACAGCTTGCCTATATTTCATTTTCTTCACATTGTTGTCTTTTATATAGCTTTGCAAAAAACATATTTGAAAAGTTAATCATATGAACTTTATCAGGAGACATCAGAGGAAGCGTCTGGGTCTGCAGCTGCAGAGGAGCAGGACAATCTGTAGGACCTTCAACAGATGAGTTGGTTTCTAATCCCCATCAGCATTGATATTTAAAGCTTTTAAAGTTGATTAATAGTAATTTGAGTCTGTTTCTTTCAGGAGCAACCTATAGCTGGAGATGTAGTGTGCTAGAAGACGAGCAGACTGAAACCAAACATCTTTGAAGATATATTCTTTTTAGAATAAAGACTTTTTGACACTTCAACACTGATAGAAAAAAACAAAAACTTGAAGTTGAGATCCTATATTCAACACTGAGTCACAGATGAGGCAAGGATAAAAAGTTACAACTTCAAAAAACTCATTTATGAATACAGTTTCTTCATTATGAACCGACAGCTGTTAAACAACTGTCAAAAATACGTCACGGGGTCCCAGACATTATTAACGAAGTGGAAGATAAATCTATTCCGCAAATTGTGTCTATAGTCTGTTTAACTGAGAGGCGCTGGTGGCAGGACACAGCAGAGTGGCTGAATGATAACTCATTTGGCGAATACTTTATCAAAACGATGTAAAGCTTGATATATGAACTTTTAATAGTTATCTGACTTCATTCCATGTTGGGGCTGCTGTGTTCTTCTGCCATCGGCACCTCTCACTTGAACGGACATTAGACACATGCGCAGTTTCCGGAATCAATTTATCTTTCGCTCCGTGAATAATAATATTTGTGACCATGTGACGTGTTTTTGATAGTAGTTTCACAGCTGTTGGTTCATAAATTCATGATGAAGAAACCGTATTGACAAATTGAACCCAAGAAAGATCTTCCTTTTTGTCTTCTTCTTGCATATTAACACACATTACATGTCAAACGTGTTCCGATCAAATTATTTCTTGTCATCGTGTAAACACAAAACTGACCGGATCACTTTATCCAGTGTCCATGTAAACATGTCACAATCTTTGATCATATCAATTTCAGTCAGGTGGAAGGACTATTGGTCCATACAAACATTGATGTCGTCTGTGGATTTTTAGTTGAGTTTAAGTTTTTTTAACTTTTGGTTTTTGGAGTCGATGTCTCCATTTAATCTGAGTTTTGTTGAGTTTATCCAGTTATCCCACCTGCCTTTTGTTTGTCATTAGCTCTGTCTGCATAAGTAATATCACAATACTCTGATGGAGTAGATATTTTATCAGCAGGAACTAAAATCATATGCACTGTCACACTTTATTGGGACTTTATCGGGACTGATGCAGAGTGGTGTTACAAACCACCTGCTTAACTAATGAATGATTTTAAAAAGCATCATTTCTGTTGCTCACAGTTTACAAATACGCTCATTATGCATGCTTTTAATCAGTCAGCACCCAAAGGGATCATGAATTATTGATCGTTAAATTCAGTTTTCAGTTCACACATTAACGATTTAGAGAATTTAGGAGACAAATTTGTCCATAAACGCTGACATAAGAACCCACGTAAACGCAGCAGGTTCATGCAGGATCCACGCTGAGGCCTTGATCTGGTTCAAACTAGGGGCATTGTTGGTTTGAGGCCATATTGCTAACTCAAGGCCACCATGCTGCTGTGTCTCTGCTGGTTTCCGAGGCAACCAAGAAGAGAGGAGTTTGGGTTTCTGCTTTTCTGGGTGAACCACAGCCGTTCTTCCTCCCCTTGCATCTCGGCCTTCTTTCTTCTCTCTCCTCAGTGACTGGGGCAGCTGGTGGGAGGTGGTGGGTGTTGTAGCTTAGCAACTCCCTCAGCGGATGGCGATTGATATGCAGCTTTGTTCAAGTGTCTCTGTCTCTGAGCCAGAGAGGGGGATGCCTGAACAAAGCAGGCCTTATTGAGGCCTCCCCTCCTCCTTCTCCTTGCCCAGGCGCAACAACGTGGGAGGACAAATATTTCAGCTCAAAGAAACTGAGGCTCAGCTTACAGCAGCAGACCTTAAAGTAAAACTCAGACTGCAGAACCTGGAGGACGTCCAGGTGTCTCCAGCTTAATGAAAGTACTCAGCACTGAAAGTATGAGCTCAGAATTTTTTATTTATTCAACTTTGTAATTCACTTCAAATTAAAACCATGCAAGTCAACAGCTAACATTTATGTTACTGCTTTGAACGTTATATTAAATCAGGCTTCTGTGATATAAACACACCTCAAGCTGTCCACTTCTCATGTTTTAGGTCAAGGTTAATTCATATAGCATGTTTTAAAAAAACAACAAAGCATGGTCAAAATTCTTCACAGTGAAAAATTTAAAACCCCCCAAAAAGTAATAAGATACCCGTCAAGAAAAAGTTGCCACCTGGATTTAACTAAGCGAATAAGTAAAAGCCTCCTATTGGATAATTACTGCATGGATGATGATGTCACAGCTGGAAACATGTTATTCAACCCTAACTGATGTAGTGAGCAGCTTCTCATTTCTTAAACAACCATGTGTGAAGACATCCTGTGGTCATGGAAAAGATGTTAAAGGTAAGGTAGGAGATGTTTTCCAGGATAACTTTTTACTGTATTACTTTAAATCCCCTTCACAAGCTGATTGTAGCCAATTAATTAAATGCTCTAACAAAAAAATAAAAATAAATTGTCACATGGAACGGACAGGACGGAAAAACACCATCCAATCATTTTAACCGGCCCGTTCTAAAAGATTGGATGGTGAAATGTCTATCAAACTCAACTGCCATTTGTCCCTCCCCCCTTTGTACGTTCCTGTGCTCTGGAGGCGTGGCGGGGGTGGTGGTGAAAAAAGGGGTTTGGACTTTTGAATTGTGTATTTTCAAAATGTAGCTTACCCAAACTGTTATTCCAGGATCTCCTATCCTACCTTTCCCCTTTTTCAGAAGGGTCACATTATTAGCATCAAGCAGAGAAAACATCTAAGGAGATGCTGAAACTACTAAAACTGGGTTAAGAACTGTCTGATGCATTATTAAAAATTGGAAGGATAGTGGAGAACCATCGTCCTCCAGGAAGAAAATTGGTCAGAAAAACATCTTCAGTGATGGTGATCGTCGTGATCGTTGTGAAATCAAATCGTAAAAAAAAATACCAGTAGAACTCAGGGTTATGTTTAATATGAGGAGTAAGTGAGAGCATTTCCACATGAACAAAGTGAAGGGAACTCAAGGGATTGGGACTGAACAGCTGTGTAGCCATAAGAAAACCACTAAACAGTAAGGTTAATGAGGAGAAAAAGGCTTCAATTGGGAGCATAAAGATTGGACTCTGGAGCAATGGAGGAAGGTCATGTGGTCTGATGAGTCCAGATTTACCCTGTTCCAGAGTGATGGGAGCATCAGGGTAAGAAGAGAGGCAGATGTGGTTGCTGCAGTTGGTCGGGTCTGGGTTCAGGTTGTTGCTGCAACATTATGTGTCCAAAGAAAGAGGGCAGCTGAATATACAGATTGAACAGGTTATTCCATCTTCCCTGGTGGCGCAGGCATATTCCAAGATGACAATGCCAGGATTCATCAGGCTCAAATTATGAAAGAGTGGTTCAGGGAGCATGAGACATCATTTTCACACATGGATTGGCCACCACAGAGTCCAGACCTGAACGCCATTGAGAATTCTGGGGTGTACTGGAAAAGGCTTTGCACTGGTCAGACTCTCCCATCATTAATACAAGATCTTCGTGAAAAACGTAAGCAACACTGGATGGAAATAAATGTTGTGTTCAGTCTGGTTGTCTGTGATGCCATGGACTTGTAGCTTCAGCTACAACACCTCCAGAGGGGGCCGTAGTAGCTGATGATTTTTTTGTGACGCAATAATCATGCTCTGAAGAACCTTCTTGTGTGCTGCCAAACAGCCCGCATAACACGTAGAAATGCAGTATTATTGTTTTTCCTGAATATCCTCAGAATGTGCTGTGTCTTCTTTACTACTGGAGTGATGTTAGTCCAGGAGAGGTTGGATGGGCATATCAATACTCTGGAATCGATACTTCAATATCTGCCTGTCAAAATATCAGATTCAATACTTTTTTGAATATTGAGATACCACTGTGTTGATACAAAACATGTTTTCGCTTCTGAGAGTTTGGCAATAGAAATATTTGTGAAACCAGCCACTGTGTCTTCTGTGTCACATGATTATGGTAGCAAATCAGGTGTCATAATGATAATGACGATGCTAGTGTTTGATGATGTTTTGTTTTGATATTTTACTAGTTTATGCAGGTTCTTGCACATTAGGTTTTATGTATTTTATTAACATATTTTATCTATATATCCTCTCCTTTGCACTACACACTTTATGTCTATATATAAATAAACACACCTTTACTTTTTATATAGTTGTATAGTTTTTTATTTAATACTTTACACCCTGTACATATTGTTTATGTTCTGTTTGTCAATAAAGTCTCTTTCTGATAAAAAATATTATTGTTTTAGAAGCATTCTTTCAAGCATTTACGTTCATGGGTTTAATCCACATATTGCCCTTGCAATAAAGATATTAATGCACACTGACTGTACCATTGTGTGATTTTCATTTAAGGGGCAAAAGGTTTTGGTATTAATATTGATGAAAAAGTACCACAAATTAATGATATTGTATCAACAAGAAAATGTTGGTATTGCCCATCTCTACCAGGATCCTGAAGAGTGGAACCCTCTCCACACCGTGGCCACTGATGTGCAGGGACGGGGGGGTCTGCACAACTCTTGCCAAAGTTTAAGTTCCTGCTTCAGATTGTTCTCTATGCACCATGTAGCCAGTCCATGGACTTCACTCCCATAGACTCTCTCTTCTCCACCAGTCCATCCATAGTTACTGTATGTCATCCACTAGCTTGATGTTGTTGGTGAGGTGAAGAGGTGTTTAAATGCATCACTCCATCCTCTCACCTCAACCCTGCTGCACCTCTGAGAAACATTTTGAACGCGCAAGATCCAATGAAAACTCTAAAACTACTGACCGACCAATCATGTCTTCAGATCAGTCCATCATTTGTGTTTGTATGAACAGGCCTCTTAGTTCAGACAAAACATTTATGCTGAGAGATTTTTGGAAATAGAGAGTTGTGGCTGAGAAATACCGGCTAACTGAGGGATTCTTGTCTGTTCTCCCGAGCAACTGGTCACATAGTGACTGGGTTCATTATGTCTACAGAAACTCAAAGGCCAGCTGTTATTGTGGAGCTGTGACCTTCAGTAATTGAATAATAACAAAAAGGAGCGTCACAGTCAAGCATGAAGAACTTCAGTGGGTGTTCAGAGAAGCATTCCTCGCAGTTCAGAGCCAATATGAACCATCCAAATAATGTTAATTCACCATATCCTCACTGGTTTAGGAAAATGTTACTGTGCTGCTTTGGTTTTCTTTTCTCCTATTCTTCTTTATGTTTGTTTTTATCATGATTTTCACTCTGACTCCTATCTCTGACTTTTTTGGGGCCTCATACGTTTCCTGTCAGATTTACTTTTATACATTTTTTTATTGCTTTCACTTTTCTTCTGGGATCATCAGAGACTCTGAGGGCATTTGGCCTCTGTTTTTTAATTTGATCTCAAGCAAATTGTCTTTCTGAGTTTATTAAAACTGCCCAGGGAGCAAATATACAGAAACTTCTCTCACATCAGTAGCACACAGGGATAATATCTCATGCATTTCTCTGCAATACACAAACACATTGTACTACCAAAGAATATCAACTTCAACTCCCAGCCTCTTGTTTATGGAATAATGTGTGTGTGTGTTTTACTTGTAAGGTATCAGAATGCCATATTGTGTTGTTCATCTAGTTATTCGCAAAATTTAGGTTTTTCATTTAGCTGTATAAAACCTGGGGTCATTGGAAACAGATGGTGCCAAACTGGGCCAAAACTGCCATTTTGGAGACTTGTCCTGACCTGTAAGACCCTCTGTAATTATGTTCTGTTTCACTTTATCAGAGTTGACCTTTGCAGAGATAATGTTCACATATTAAACTGTGATCTGATAAAGGTTTAGAGCTATAGCTGCATCATTCCACAGGGATATTCCTATTTATCCTGGAAGTTCTTTTTTTTTTGTTTTTTTTTGGGGGGCCTAAAGCTTTTTTCACTTTTGCCATTTGCCATCTTCATTTATTCTTCAGCAGTATCACATTTACAGATATTTACACATTGTAAACAAATCTCACAAATATTCCCTTATGACTTCAAAAGCATTCAAATAGACCTTGTGGCTGCAGAGATAGACTCATTTAATTGCAGGTATGAAATTTTTCTAGTAGAGGCCTAAAAATTTTTGTTATTTTCTTCAAGAAAAAAATAACATATAGTTCAATCAAATTATTCAATAATAGTCAAACATCACAGGTTGGTCACTTTTAACCAACTCTGTATATCATCCGGTGACAAGGTGCTAATTTCAGATACAAAACACAAAAATCTGAACTGTGAGTTACGGCATCAGATGCGTCCTGCGTGACATTAAGATAGATTTAATTGAAAATATTACTTTTCTAAATCAAATCAAATCAAACTTTATTTATATAGCACCTTTCATACATTGCGCATCACAAAGTGCTTCACATCATAAA
>JBBBVU010000003.1:7656097-7668615 GCA_037177055.1 Atherinosoma microstoma
TCCTCCCCCCCCCCCCCCCCCCCCCCCCCCCCCCCCTCTCCACACTATTCTATATGATACAGATAAAGAAATAAGTTGATGTTGATGTAGCCTGGAGACCGTTTTCAGAGGCGGATTAATTCACATTTCTCCTGGATTTCATCATGCACTAAATAAAGTTTGGATGCAGTACCTGTTTGTTTGATCAGTTCATTATTAACTGGGATAATTTTATTATTGATTAATCTTAAAATTGAATTGAATTGAATTAAAAGAAAAAAAAGAATTAATTTATCAAGGTGTCAGTGCTTCAGATTCTGCTGCCACTTTTTAACAAGTAATAAAATCTTGGAACTCGTTGTGGATGGTTAAAGGATCAACTGAATCAGAGTAAAAGAAAAACAAACAAAAAGACATAAGGAAATAGCCACAGGTAAAAAGAAAAAACTCTAAAAATCACATTTTATTAAAGCAACAATGATAAAACATGTACAAAAAAGAAAAAAACTAAAATACTATTTCTTAAAAAAGTATTCTTACAAAAGTTTTGATGCAGAATTTCTTCATTTGGGGTATTACTGCCCTTTATCTCCCAAAACTCAAATTATCCAGAGTTTCCCTTCCATACAGTACTAAGAACGTGGAACATGTAGATCCTGAATGAGTATTAGACAATTACAAATGACTATAACATGTAAATGCTTCCATAAAAAACTGCAAAACAATAATGAGTCATCAATAACAGAATCAAATTAATCTACATCCTTTTTAAAAGAACAAATTCTAATATACATCTAAAATATCCGTTCTACAGTGGCTCTACGCAATCACTTCACAGTCCATCACTACTTAACTTTTTATTTTGGTGACTTTGTCTGTAACAACAGTCAGGATAACGTAACCAGCAAATAAACTGCTGAGTACTGGAAAAACAATCATGTCTGACCTGTTTTATCATATTCAGAGACAAAAAAACAGAACAAGGTAAAATGACACAAGCAGTGACATATCTTCATCTTTGTTAAGCCTTATATCCAGCAACTAATTTAAAAAAGAAAGAAATGATGCTGATATCTCAGAGCCACGTTTCTCTTTCAAGGCCAAAAAGAGATCTGTAGCTGCCACGTTAATGTCGGAGCTGGATTTAAAGAAAATTGTTAAGCAGAATCGATCAGCAGTATATATAAATATCTGATTTATCATTCTTCTTGGGACAAATAAAGTTGCTTTCTTCAGTTCTGTATCATTTGTGCAATATCAGAGATATCCACAATTACATTTTTGTTGCATTAATTTAAAGAACATGCTGGATTCTGCAACATGGACCTAATTTGACTAATTCTTATCAAAAGAGTAATTCCATCCATCTATAATACATATAAACATAAAAAGCTGAACCAATTTAAACTATGTATATTATAACTTGTTGAAATTAAGTTTAATCTATATATTCAAATTGATTTCTTTTTAGAAACAGCAGTTTTTCTATGTCCAGCATCATTTTATGTGCATCTGGAAGGATTTTACATCTATAATTAAATAGATATTGATAATTAAAGCGAGTAGTAAATATCTGTAATGTGTGTTTTCCTGATGAGATCTTGTATTGCAGATGCAGAATATTCCTTCCAGCTATAAAGAATGTAATGGTGGATATCTCAGAGGTGAAGCCCTAATGCACATGACGGTGTTAATTGCTGTGAGAAGGATGTTACTGAATATCTCAAATATTACCTTTCACTGGGAAGAACTGAATGATAGTATCTGCACGGCACATTGAGTCAAACTATTAACGTTAAATGGGGACTTAAACATTTTAAGAGATTTTTAGTGAAGTTAAACTCAGCTGTGATAAGTACAATCAAATGTTAAGATGTAAACAGATCATCTCGACCAGTCAGCATGTTATTCTGGATGTTATTCTTTACTCTCTCTGGCAGCTGAGAATGAAATCATGAAAGAAAGGGACTTTCTTACGTGTATCTAAAAGTATTAACAGACAAATTAAATGTTAAAAAGTCACAAGGCTGAAAACACATCATAGTTCAAAGATTTATCTTCATTAACCTTTTCAAACCTGAGGTCCCCAAGTTGAGGGATGTTGAGAAGAGATGGAGCCAAACTGGGCCAAAATGCTTATTTCTCCTGAAGTGTCTGTACTAAAACCTCTCTGATCTTATTCTGCTCCAGTTTATCAAAGTTAGTTTTTACAGAGATCATGTTCACGTATTGTCTTATGATCACTAGAGGTTTAGAGCTACAGCTGCATGATTTCAAAGAGATATCTACATTAATCCTGAAAGGATTTGTTTTCTTTTAGGTGAGGCAGAAACTTTTTTCATATGTGCTATGTGCCATTTTCATTTATTCTTTACCAGCAACACATAAACTAATATTTACACATCTTAACAAATCTCCCTTTACTATGACTCCAAAAGTATTTAAAATAAACTTTGTGGTTGAGGAGATATACTCATTTCATTATGGCTCTGTACGTTTTGTGCAGAGCAGAGGCCTAAAAAATAGGCACAGGGTTCAAAGGCTTAAGCTAAGGGATGAGGTCCCAGAAAATAAACTAAGACATGGCTGTTTTCACACTTTAGGCCATAAAGTTGAATCTAGATAGTAAAGGTGTTCCAACCAGGGGTCTAAATTAAGACAAAATGCAGGTTAAAAATCATGATAGTGGGTATAAATGAAAGCTTCCTGTCCGGTTCAGCTGCTGATGAATGAAGCAGATCGTTTTAGTTATTTGTTGTGGCAGTGCTATCATTACATTTTTCATCAACACTGTTCCTTGACATATCATCCGTCTAGTGGCTGAACAAAGTGCAGCTGAATAAGGAGAGAAATTTGAATGAAAGTGACGTGTTCAAGGAAAAACAGAAATGAGGCACAGGTTGACGGTGGAAAGAACGAGGCTGGTTTCTAGAAAAGAAAGGAAATAGAGGGGGATGTAGATGACCAAAGAGGAGTTAAAGCCACTAAGATCTGGGATGAAAAAACTTGGCTAGTAGAAATTCTGATTAGCTGTAACTGCACAAAGTAACTGTTGGTCAAAACAGTTCACATAGAGGCCTGGTCACAGCATACTGGTACTCAAGATAGTATGAAATATCGACATTCGTGTTGATAATCAACAGAAGTAACACCATGATTTCATCTTGGCTGATAAAATCAAACATTGTTGAAACTGTTTGTACTTTCTTAAAATAAATCACCTCATAGTTTAGTTTAGTTTAATCTAATTACAAATAAAAAGAAAGAAGTAAATAATGATAATTAAAAAAAAACTACTTGATATGTTTTGCTGGCAACATTTCTTTTCTGGTGTTCTAAGCGGTTTTTCTAGCAGTTTGTTCCCAGATCTCAGGTATTAACGCGATAAGATCAAATTCTAAAAAAAAAAAAATTGGACAAAACAGCAAAAAAAAAAACTCAACAGAAACAGACTGAAATGATCTTTTAACGTTAAACGTATTCTGGGTCTCAGCAGGGCGTCCCGAGAGCTGCTGAAGAGTCTTTCTCTCTGTCGTAGACTGTCGATTCAACAGGCAACATGATCTTCATGACCTCCTCTTTGCTGGAGGGGGCCATGGAAGATGGCGAAGGTGACGTAGGGGAAGAAAGGGCGGAGGTGGCGGTGGTTGAGGCGGAGGAAGATGAAGACGAGTTGCTGTCAGGGAGGCACTCCTCGCAGCAGCAACAGCAGCAGTCCATGAAGGCCTGGCCCAGGGAGCGGCACAGACAGAGCAGCAGCACCGGCGTTGCTGAGCAACGAAGGAACAGCAGGAACTGCTCCACCAGAGCCAACGCGGGCAGAACCAGAGCCGGCAGAGCAGCCGTCGCCGGGCCAGACACGTATGCCAGGGTGATGTCACAAATGCTCTGTGGTAGGTTGCATGTGACATACAAGATGGTGAGCGCCATCACAGTGGAGCGCAGCCTCTGCTCCCTCACGTGCTGTTTCTTCTTCACTGAGGAGGATGAAGAGGATGAACATCTGCCGGTCACTTTGTCATTTATAGCTTTTGGAGGTAGACGCTGGGCTAACACCTGCCGTGTCACCAGGTCGCAGGCCAGAGTGAAGAGCAGAGGCAAACAAAGGTAGCAGCCGAACATCCACCACATACGGGCCTCGTGGTAGGTCAGCACCAGAGCATAGATGCTCTCTGGGAGCTCCTCAGAAGGCTCACGAGCACAAATATCCACCTTAAACTTGTCGGTTCGAGCTCTTAAAGCCGCCATCAGTGAACCTGCAGGTTGGTTCTGCTGTAGGTCAGAGGGCAGTGCTGGCAGGCTGACGGTTTCCTGCAGGAGCTGCCACAGCAGCAGCTCAGGGGCAGCCAGCACCATGGAGCCCAACCAGATGACACACAGCTTGGAGAGGATGGACTGACAGGGCTCCACCTTGGGACTCTGATGTGGGACAGGGCCAGTGGCTGCGTGGAAGCGATCGATACTCAGAGCACAGAGGCTGAAGGTGGCCACGCCCAGAGAGGTCACCTGAAAGGGAAATGACAAAGAGTGAGGAAACCAGGGACAAGAAAATAACTTTCTAAATGTTTACTGCGCCAGTCTGACCAGTGGTGGAGCTAGACATGGGGGGACAAAGGGCGGGCTAGACTTCATCAGGGGGCCATTTACAAAGAAAGGAAATGATTGTGTTCCTCTCTCTCAACACACACACACATAAACTACTGTGGTCACTTCTGGAAAGTTTTGCAATAAGTTCAAAAAGGTCCATAGACAGGCAAGTTGGCTGTTTTGGGAGCAGTATTTAGCTCGATGTGGTAGTAGGGTAGTAGAGGGTACTAGGAGGAGCAGTTCTGGACTGGATCCATGTTGGGAACTGTAGGGATGTCTGATATTGAGGTCTGTCTCTGACTGTCTGATCTGTGTTGCTCCTCTTTAAAGAAGAAATAGCAGAAATATCTCCTTTTCTTTCATTCTTAGATCTTTCTATAAAAAAATAAAACTGTTTACAGACAACATTTTTCCATATTTTCATGCTTCAGCTACTTTAAAATCAACTAGCAGCTTTGCTAACCCCTGTTTAAATAAATGTAGCTCTAGCTTAGTCAGCGCTAAGTAACTAGGATACTGAGCATCTTTATAGTTTACTGTATTGTCCGCTCTAATGTGAAAATCTTCATTAACTGAGTTAATGTTAAGTCCCTTAATACACTGGCTGAAATATGACATGGTTCCCCACATTATGTCAAAACTAACCTAGAGCTACCATATAACTAGATTAGCACTGCTACGTAGCTTCGTGCTAACATCAGGTTAATAGCCTTACATAACATTAGTAGTTGCACAGGGACAAAATGTGCAGCCAAATGTCAAGATTTTAAAAGATGACTAATTAGAAAACTACTTCAAAATTTACTTCAAACTGGTGTAGTGGCACTGGGGATTCATACGTGTCTGGAAAGACGTTTCTGTCCTCCTCCGGTGACCTGTCAATCACCTTGGTGGCATCTGGGGTGTCCAATCAGATTTCAGAGGTGGCCAGTGCCACCCTGGACACCCTTCTAGCTCCACCCCTGAATCTGACACGGTTGTCCTGCTGTGAGGTGACAGGACAGCTTGTGTGTAGTTATGTATCTAAAATAAACGTTTAAACTTTCAGGGCAGATCGAGTCAACTCGTTACTAACTGCTCAGTGCATCCTGCAGATAATCTGAAGCAACTCACAATTCTGCCTTTTTAATGCTGAAATTCAAGCGATGAGACAGTAAAAATACATACAACCCAGTTCCAAAACATTTGGTCTGTTTATGTAAAATGTAAATAAAAACAGAAGTCATTGATTTGCAAATCTCATCAACCCATTTTTCCCCTGCAGAACATAAACAACATATCAGATGTTAAAAATAACTCATTTTATAATGTCATGGGAAATATTAGCTCGTTTTGAATTTGAAAATGTATTTAATTGTAAAATTATCTCACTAATTCATGTTTTTATGATAAAGATATTTCGTTAAGTAAAAAACAAAGCAAAAAAAAAAAGTAAAAAACCTCTTTGTAAAGTGATGAAATGAATTCAGAAAAAATTATGATGAAAATATTTTTTGTAAATGATCTTATTAATTAACAAAGACAGTTGTTTGGGTTTTTTGTCAAATTAATCCACTATACATTCATTATTTTCTGAAGAAACTGTTATTGTCTTTCCCCCCCCCCACTGAGGATTAAACCAGATGATGGTCCAGTGGTTTGTACCCCAGATATTAATTTATAGTTAATAAGTATACAGTAAGACATCAGAAAATGTATATATTTTATTATCTTTATTTGCTGCTGAAACCAAGCCTGTTTTCTGAGGGTTTCCCATTCATTACTAGCTGGGTTTTCATTAACTAGCAGCACAAATCTTCAGCCAGAGTTATGAAGTTGTCACATTTTAACTACATTCATTTTGCAAAGCAAGTCGGGGATTTGTGATAATAATACATTTACAAATAGAGTTTTAGAAAATGTCAATCAATTTCAGTGAATTATTCCTCATTATTTTGGGCATGATAGCCTTCTTTATCTGCATGTAAATAAATTCTTGATTCTGTGGATGTTTTTTATATTTTATACATATATTTAACCAGATCTGTTTGAACGGTGAAGAAGAGAATAATTGTTGAGATTGTGAAGCATTTACTGATTAAATTCGCAGATGCACTGAATTTCATTTTCTTTTTTTGTAGCTCATACTTCAGTCACCCTTTACTGTGGCTACTTTGTTGAAAGCTGCAAATTTTTGAGAAATTTGCTTGGTGATGTGCTACCTGAATGCTAAACTGTGAGCAAAAGTTGTCCAACTTGCACAACTACAACTAGAGGGACAAAAACAGCTTTCCATTAACATTCAGAGCAGAAACAGGGAAATAAAAAGACCCACAGTGGGGACAGAAAGCCCATTATGTGGTCACACCTCTCACCCTGTAGACCGAGGACAGTTATTGGAGCCTCGTGCACATTAAAGTTGGCGGTTCTGGCCAGAAACACGGACTATAGTTACAGAAACTTGTCCTCTCTCTGAGTGTTTAATGACCTCGAACGGTTAAGACACAACTCAGGACAATTAAGACCGGGCCGTAATTAGCATGAGAATACTTAAACTAACAGAGCGTGGGGGGGCAGCTGGCAGTCTGACCTGCTTTAAACACTGCTCAGTAAAAGAGCAGTTTAAAAAAACGTTAGTTAATTAGCAGGAAATAGATCCATTCATTTACATAAAAATAACTGAAGCAAGTAAGAGTGGCGGGGGCCGACAGACTGACCTCATTTAAGGCTGCTTCACACAAGCTGTTATTACAAATTAGCAAAAGTCCTTGTTGGTGATCTAAAAGCTCAGGATAGAGCTGGTTTGAAGCCAAAGCAACAGCGCCGATGGCTGCAGGATCTGAGAAAGAGTCTGATGAGACCACCAGAGGATGTGCCGTCACACTGACAGCAGAAATCTAAATGAAGATGTCCACTGGCTGGAGAGGCTGAGCCCTGAGTCAGAGTCAGGCCTAAAAAGAGAACGGATTAGTCCTTTAGTAAATCTATATGATTTTAAATTACTTCATTTTCTACCTGTTGGTCTTTGGAGTTTGAAACTGCTTTGACTTTAGCAAAAACTATTATTCTATTTTTTTATATTTTCGCACAATTTGTTGTTTAAACATTTAACTAATTAAAAGTATTTGCTGCTGTTGCCTGAGATATGCTGATTTGTCAAAATTTGTGATTTAAAACAGTGTGTTCTCACGTGTTTTTATGTCTTTTATTTTTATTTCATTATTCCTATTGTAAAGCACTTTGTGGTTTTTATCTGTGAAAGTTGCTAATAAATAATCTTTCCTTACAAGTTCCTTCCTTTAGTGTGATTATGAACTGAGTATCTTAATTTTAAAAAATTTACTTTAAAAAACTGACTTGCAAAACTTTCCCAGAATGTGTCAAATTCTGTGGGGAAAGACATGAATCCCACAAATAAATCATAAAACATGCAGACACTAAATCGCGGAGATCTGTGTATATTTTAATACATGACGAAAACTTTTTCTCCGAACTGAGTCGATCAGTCCCCAGTCAAGTTTATTCAATTAATATTTGTCCTGGATTTACTGACGACATCATCGGTCTAAGTCCTCTTTCATTACAGACTCAGTTTTGGATCTTGAGTTCTGCACCTGTGAACAAACAGCCCGGTTCTGAAAACAGCGCCTGTGTCTCACTGTTTGGTTCTGTGATGTGAGGAAGAAGAGCTGCTTTATTTGGGGCCCCTCTGACCTCATCCGATGGTTCATAAACAGATCTGAAGAGGCCAAACAGCCCAGAACAGCACGTTTGTTCAAAGTGAAATCAGCTGGAACTGGGAACAAAGGCACAAACAGACCATTCATCCCAGACTGAGGTCCCCATGATAAACTGGGAATGTTTATCTTTTATAAACATCGCTGCTGAGGGTGAGGGAAGTTTTTCAATTGATTCAGCAACACTCAGCGTAATATTTCCTATTAATACACATATCTGTAAATATGTAGTATATAGTGACTCTATGTAACTTGTGTGTATATTTCAGACTGATTATTGAACATATACTTTCTATATTTTAAATCCATACTAGAACTTGACTCTTGCTCCCGTTACATGTGAACTTTCTCCTCTGTGCACAAATCAAGTCTGATTATGTGAGCTCCTGACATGTCTGCATCATGAGGTCTTAATGATGTTTCTTGTTTTACATGAATGAAGTTACATTTTTATATATATACATATATGCAGAGTTGTAATGTCATTCAAATTTATAAATTAACCTTTCAAAGTGATTCCAAGGTAGGTGTGGGTTTTCCATAAGTTCATGATTACATTACTGTATGGCAGATGATTAATGTTACCAAATGCATCTGTATACGTGTAGCTGATTTCTAATTAAAGGGAGGGATAAAGTTTAAGAAATGATGGTAAAAAAAAAAAAAATCTGATCAAGTGGACAGCTGTGAACTCACAGCCATAAGTGAAGAACATTAGTGGTGAGACAATATTTATATTTAAAATGTGCTAATCTATTCATTTCAATAATTAAGTCATATTTATCTTCTTTTATGCAGTTGACTGTAAGGCAAGGCAAATTTATTTGTATAGCACATTTCCTGTTCAAGAGAATTCAAAGGTAAATTCCCATCTTCTTTATTTTTTATCACTAATTATTCAGTATTATTTACAACTGGCTTTTATAATTAACAACTTTTCATGTCAGTTGTTTTGTGTCTTTTCTGCTCCGTAAAGAACTTAGAGTTGCTCTTATGCTTCTGACAAAGTGCTATAAAATCAAAATATAGCCTATGAAATACATGAAACATATATCTGGGTTTTCTAAATTAATGATAAAAGGTGGCAACAAACATAGATGTATTTGTTCAATAGAGAAAATATTTTACACATGGATAACCAGTGTGGACAGACACATTGCAAGAGTAATGGGGTTTTTAAGGGTTTGGTGGGCAACCCTCTGTTCCCCCTAAAACTGATCCACCAGTCAGTAGATTCCAGCAGCACCAAGAACACATACACTGTCAGTGTGTTCACTCTGTATTATGAGGATCTTAATGTTTAAAGACTTTCTTTCCTCTATTAAAGGACTTTTATGCCTGTAATTAGCTCTTAGGTTATTCTTTAAAATGTCCAAATAGTTTTGTTTTTGATGTTATGGTTTCCAGACACTCAAAGATGTAGCCTATTTCACAAACTGATTCTAAAGTTAACAACGATCCTCTTGGACTTTCCAGTAAGTTATAGCCAATGGCTGGCCATCCCATATCAACTTCTGTCTTATCCTGGGCACCCTTAAAGGTTTCCTCCTGACTATGCCATTGCTGGCAGGTGCGCATTCTTGTTAAATTAGGCTACTTATTAAAATATTTTTGCTGTGGACATAAATTATTGGATGCGGGTGATTTAAAAAAAAAATTATAATAAACATACAGGTTTGAGAAGAAATTGCGTCTTCGTTAGCCTACACTCGCTGCCAAAAACAGTAAAAATAAATAAATGAACCAGCAGCTGAAACCGATTCAACGCAACTATGCTCTCGCGCAGGTTCAGCTTCTTCTTACCTCCAGGTAGGGCACGAGCCGACATGACAGGTCTCCTAGCAACCTCTTTAAAGTCAGCTCGTGGAAGACAACGACGGGAAGGCAGAAGAACAGCACGAGGAAATCCCAGAAAGCCAGTCCCGCTAAGATACAGTTCCACGCGCTCTTCAGGTAGAAGTTGTGCCACACAATGCACATGAGCGCGAGGTTCCCCACGATCCCTGCAGCGAACAGGATGAGCGCGAGCAGCATCACTGCGTACGCCCAGTAGGAGCCGTCGGTGACCGGGAATAGTGGGTTAAGAAGCCCGGACGAGGAGTTCCTCAGCGGGGCGGAGGTGTAGCGGGAGGTCCGCGGTGTGGTGAAGTAGCCGCTCGGGTCGTCGTACTGTCGCGGGTTCCCGTGGCTGTTTTGAGGAAGCGGGTCTCTTTTCCTGGAACTCCCGTCTTTGGCACCGCGAGCGACTCTTTTCAGGTTGAAAAGACTGGTGCTTTCAACCCGGTTGAGAGAGTTCCTCTCCGCGTAGGGAGACTGCTCCATGCCCGCTGTGCCAGCATCCTCCGGCCGCTGCGTCTCCAGCGTGGGCATGGGCTCAGAATCCGGGGCTGTAGGGACGGTCCGGAGCTGCGCTGTCCGCAGAAAAAGAACCAAAAGGCACCAAACCGGGTTCATTGTTCAGCTGAGAGCAACAGGTCCGTGATTAAAGTATACTCCACAGTTATGAGCCGCAAATAAAACGGAACTCCTGAGATTAAAATGTCCCCTGAACTGCCTGTGTGACGGTCCGACCTCCCCGCGGTCCTGATGGAGAAGTTTGAAGCTGTTGCTGAGTTAGAGCATCACCCACGAGCCAACGCGGAGCTTCCGGTCCCACGTTTCAAATTAAGGAAAATTCCCAAAGTGAAAAAAAAAACTGTGAAGCATGGCTGGCTTGACTGCATTGAAAACACATTTTAGTTTTAGCCTAATAAATAAATGCAGCAAAAAAAATTAATGCTTTGTTTTCTGTTTGTTTGTTTTTTTGTGTGTCGGTGCTTTTTGTCAATAAATCTTATATAGTTGGAAAGCCTGTTTATTCCCAGAGAAAATGGAGCCACATTTGTAAAAAACTGCATTTGTTGGATGAGTAGAGTTAACCTAAGAAAAACTTACCAAATTTACTCTGCCAATGCAGAACAATGACTATTGTTTGGTGTTATTGGATGTAGGCATAAGCACATTAAGCAATGTTGTCATTTAACTCTTGCAGGTATAGGTACAAAGTGTTCCCTCAATTTTATTGCCACCATTTTAGATTAAATGGAGGACTGAAAATATCTAAATCATAACAATATAGAAACATGAAATTGGCTCCACAAACAAATTGATATGGCAAACTATTCAAAAAGAAGCAAAGTTAGTTTTTCCATTAAGAAATCTATAAAATATTATATAAATGTAGCTATATAATTCGTGTCATTTTTGTATGTTTTAATTCTGTTAATACTTCTATTTATTTACTTTATTCCACTATTTTCATTATTTTCTGAAGAAACTGTAATTGTCCTTTTTCCCCTTTTTTCCCCCACTGAGGATTAAACCAGATGATGGTTCAGTGGTTTGTACTCCAGATGAATTATGGTCACTTTATGATCACTTTTGTCTTCCCATTCTGTCATCCAAAAATTACTGTTGTCTCCTGACAAGGAGAAGAACCATGTATTCCTTTTTAAATGGTGGAATCAAAAAGCAGCATTTTTAATAGTATGGATGGACATTTTTAAAAGTATTCTCAATGCCAAGATACCGTTGAATAGTCAACAATTTACCTCATTTGCTCCTTTCCTTTGTACTTTTCCTTGAAGTGATTGGAAAACGTTGTAAAGGAAAGTCTCGAGGAAAGATCGTTGGAGGGATTCACAGGGCTCTTAGAAAGAAACAACTGCACACACAATTAGATTGAACTTTCACTGAGCTGTGAAGTGGCTGTGTATTTATATTAAATAATACGCAAAAGACAAGTTAAGCACAAGTACTTTATGTAATATCATCTTTATGTTATTTCATCATTTTACATTCACAATTATAGAATTCAATTGGCCCTCACCATGGCTGTCACTCTGATACCTCTGGGTCATTTTCCTCCATAGGAACCCATCTAAGTGAATGAATGAATAAATGAATACAATGAAGTACAAGGGATGTGATTTCCTTTTTTTAAAATAAAACAACAGAACTGAAAAACAGAAGGAATACACAACTAGAAGAAGGTATTGAAAAGCAAACAGATGAAACAAGAGAAAAAGGTAAATGATCAGAGGTATAAGGGGTGGCAAGACCGGACTTCACTGTGGTGCCCCTCTACCCCCGCCTAGTGTGCTGTTAAATACTCTGATGACCCTGGGTAGGAAGGAGTTCCTGAGTCTGTTGGTAGAGCAGCTCAGAGACAGCAGCCTGCTGCTGAAAGAGCTCCTC
>JBBBVU010000003.1:7668715-7688499 GCA_037177055.1 Atherinosoma microstoma
CTGCCTCTCAAATGTCCAACACTGCTTCCTCTCCTCGCGGCTGTTTCACCTGCAGTCAGGTGGTGTTGTCAATCCTGAGCATACACACTGTGGCAAAATGACAGAAATAGGAGGCGAGAAGAGAAAACCAGTATGGACGGGTGAGCCCCTACTGAATGCGGTCTCAGATGTGTAGTCTCTTTTTCCTTTCGTCTCTTGTATCACCACTTGTGTCACCACTAGTTCTGTCTTTTCCTCTTAAAAGTTTATTACAGCATAACTTCCATACTGATTTGATCCGTTTATTCATTTATTTCTTTATTCCTTCACTCATAAACATTTTTCTCACAAGTTTGCTTAACATCACAAACAAAGTGAAACAGTTTGCTTGACAGTGGACCAAGACACTCCTTAAAGGGTCCTTGGTTTGGTTGCTTGGTCTGCAGCAGGGAGCTGAGCTAATGCTGTAGCCCAATACCAACAACAGTTGGTTTGCTTAAGTTGGATCAAAAGGCAGTTGACACCAGGGGCTTGTCTTTTAAATTGATCATTTAGGTCATAGAAGTAAAATGCATGATCCTCGCCTTACATGAGAGATAAAGGATGAGAAGTTTTTGGGTTATTTTAAACTGTTGTGATCATTCTTTCACATGAGTGACTGATCCCCATCAGCCTATTTTTTATTCTGAGGTCTAAAACCTCTCTATGACTTACGTGTCTACTGCAGACACAACTTATCTTTAATAAACAGAAAAATAATAAGCTGGGAAAATATGTGGTCACGCTTACTTTCAGTCTTTGAAGTATGTTTTGAGGGTGTCTTTACTTTGGAGTATTTCACAAACTCCTTTTTCTGGTGCTCCAGAGCCTAAGGGAAGAAAAAAAAGAGAAAAACTATCAGAAATGAGGATGTGCAGACATGCTGACATAACATTACTTACTCTGCGATTCTGGTACTGATATTTCTTAATGACATTGTTGACTGTGTCCAGGAGCTCTTTTATGGCGCTGGCTATGTCTCTGTGAACAAAAGGCAACCCCTATGAGAACATAGAGCCTGACAACACAAATTAAATAGGGTGAGAAGTGAGAATGAAGCATAATGCTCAGTCCACACCCCACATTCACACCCGCATCATGCTGTGAACATTGAGTTGAACCAATCTTCCCAGCATTCTATTACTCACAATAGGGGTGCTCAGGACAAATACAACCCTATGAATTTCTACCTGGGGGAGAGCCAAAGAAGAGCAAGAGATAAAACAGGAGTCGAGAAAAGACAGTTTTTTTTCTGTCTGGAGAGACCTCACACAACAGGTAGGATCCAAGATGGATGCTGAATTAGCCGTATAGGGGGCGCATCACTGAAAAAATTTAAATGAAAAAAGTTAAATTATATGGTGGGTTTTTTAGGATTCATTATTACTTGATGACTTTAAGATAAATGTGTAAAGTCACAGCAAATTCAACATGAACTAGTAGTTCATGTCTTAGTTACAGGTAAGTGTTCAACAAGTTGTGCCCCTTAAAATAAAATAAAAACATTTGACAAATAAACTTGGATCCAAACCGATGGAATCATTTTTATTTTCAAAATATCAGTCTGTTTACAGAGAAAAGCTGGTTTACCTGTTGCAGTAAAATAGTCACAATTTTTAAAACCCAAAAATTGGTCAAAAGAAAATGCAGACAAGCTCCAATAATGATGATTGAGGCTGTGTTGCAGCCTCAGTAGCAAATAATACATTTTGCTGTAAACTGGCAAAGTTGTTGACATACCAATGAATTAACAATGAACTAATGTTCATCAATTGATGATCTATTAAGTGTGAAGTAATCATATAAATCCACATTGAGATCATCATTAGTTCATGATGAGCAGCAGTAACTAATAATAAATCATGCATTACATAATGCATTAATTCATCATGACTTAAGCATTAGTTAAGTATATGATTTGTACCATTATTGTAAAGCCTTACCAATTTTTTTCTCAAAATTAATTATGATATATATTCATAGTACATCATGGAATAAAATTAAGCAAATGTAGCAGAATTCTGATGATGTATGGTAACTTGATGATCATGCCATTTTGCCTCAGTGGTGTTGCAGGTTTGCGAGGATGCAAATCTGCTCAGATGCTTGGAAACAGACGGCACTTTTTCTGGGTTTCTTTGCACACCTTTGGTCTGTGCCAGGATGATAACGGTCTCATCCCTCTCACTATATCCTACCTGAAGATATAATCCTTGTCTACCTTCAGTGGTGTCACCGTAAAGCTACTGTTGAGCAGCCTTGGAGCACTGGTGTTTATGTTGCTCCTCGTCCTACTTTGTTTTTGCAGACGGGGCTCAAAACCCTCCCTCGGGAATTTCTCTCTTCGTGGCATATTTTATATACAGGGAGTGAACACCCTGCATGGATTAAGCGGTACAGAAAATGGATGGATGGATGGATGGATGGATGGATGGATGGATGGATGGATGGATGGGAGTGAACACTTTCTAGCTGCCTTGTGTGAATGCCCAGTGTGTTTTTTCCCCTAACTTTTTCAGTAGCTGTTTGTCAAGGGCTATGTTCAGCAGGGCTTGTGAGGAGCCACGGTCGCAGACTCTCTTCTTCGGGGGTGTAGTAAGGGTGCTCATACTTGGTCATTGTCTCACCAGACACCAAGTGATGCATATTGGTGATGTGATGCAGGATTGGGGTCCTCTTTTGAATTTGTGTTGTGGCGCTAAACCAGAGTTGATTTGTAATCCTTCTGATCTCTCAAACAGCTCCTTATTGTCGCACAGTAGACGTTTTTCACAATATGCCAGAGGTCATACTCATGCCGTGTGCAGAGCAATCGAATAGCAGAGTGGTGACACTCCCACTGACTTGCGTGTACAAAAAATGACGGAGAAGTTCTGGGTTACTGTAGCGTTCAATCGTTCCAAACAGCAGATGTGACTGCGGTCATTTCCAATGCAATCCGTTCACCTTCAGAGGTAAGTTGATGTAATATCGGTCTGATAAGTCACGAAAATGCATGTACACAGTCGGAGGTCCTGTATGATATCTAATTGTGTCTGTTCAGTGTGAAAAGTTTAAAAAAAAACCCAACTATTTAGTTAGCTTTAGTTAGTTAGTTTTAGTTATTGTCGTTTTTATATGAAACTGTTAATAAGTAGTTGTTCTGTCACCTCTGTAGACATAACGGACCTGACATTGTTTCTTTTTGTTACTTATCATTGCAGCTGTATTAAAATCCTTCCTGCCATCAAGCCTCCTCTTCTTCTGGTCTGTGTCCCCTGGAAATCTGTACTTTATTAAAACTGCCCATGACCCTTTGCTTTCCATGTGTTCTGTCCTTGTTCCATTACCCAGTAAATAATATTGATCACCTGAATTTGATTCCTAATTAACTTTTATTTTTACCAATTCCATGTGTATCCGTTTTCACTCACCATCACTTTTTTTTAATCTTCTTTCTTTATTCTTGCATTACTTATTTGGTGACACTCATTGATATTAGTGCAACTAAAGCCGTTACACTTTAACGTTCTGTAACTAATTTTGCTTTTACTGCCATTTTTTATTCTTTATTCAGGAGCAGCAGGCAGGAACACTGACATCCACCAGTTTGTCGATTTTCCTTTCTCCAAGATTTCTCTTTTATCATTTTATTATGCATGCTGAAAACTAATTTATTTACTGTGTTTCCTTGATCTATGACTTAGACAATTACACTAAGACTAAGTGACTTAGACTCTAAGTCAATAAAGTTTATTTTACTGAAGGTTTCACTTGTTTTTTCTTGTGTCAGTGCCAGTCCCACCTACTGTAAGTCAAGTGAATTTTAGTTAGACCAAGTTGTTACTCATTAATGTTTGAGCTGAGATGTTTATTCAGAGAAAGTAACGTCTATCATTTCATGTGACATGCTTATTTTAAAATATGCTAATAACTTTTCTAGACAAAGTTAAATGTAAATAACTTGTACAATAACACTGGGACATACTTTATAATTATATTACCACAGGTGGGGAGAAAAAGTAAATACATACTGGTATATTTTGGAAATAATTTCTAGTGATTTGCATCAATTCAACATTTTTTACATAATTTGGATGTTAGTTAAATCCAATAAAGCTTTAAATGGATCTATAATATAATATATAAATAATTAATATTCTTTTGTCTTGTTTTTTTTCAAAATTTTTGAGGTTCTCAACCTGCAGAATCTAATGTGTTGTAATGTAAAAGGCTCTGCAGGAACGGTGTTGAATCCGAGGTTTTCCTGAACCTGCAATTAAAGCTTACCTATTCTATTGCATTTTACACCTGGTGTCTTTTTTTTGGAGGAGTCTCATTGCTTTGTCGAACAGAGGTGACTTTTTACTTTTATATATTGTCCACATATGACGACAGACATTTTTCTCAGAAACTATTTTATGTACTAAGACCAAATTTACTTCCATTGTTATTATGCCCATACCCTTATCAAAAATCATGTAGAAAATATAAAAATGCACAAAAATATTTATAGCTCAAGTCTCAGGAGAAGTACGGTCTATACTGCTGAGACATCACATGCCACATGAAAGGCCTTACATGCACTGCACTCATTTCCAGTGACAAATACAACAGCCAGGACAGATACACTCCATTATTCCTCTAACTAGAGGCTGATAATTCCACATGTAGTCATGCCCAGTGATACATTCTGTTGTAATCCTAAGCCCTTATCCAATTTTGGAGACTATTGGTGGTCTCACCAATCATTTGCCACAACCTTCCCAATGGCACACATGAAAGAACTTCAACAATTCACCTATTGACATAAAAACTCTCGAGGGGAATGCGCTTCTTCATCTTCAACATCACTGACACTTTGATGCTCATCACTGATGCTTCCCTCACCGGTCAACTTAAATCATCATCTATAGCTGCTTTTCCATTACAGTTTTTTGCAAAATAAAAGCAATATTTCAACAATTTCGACAAAGTATGAGTGCCATTTGCAGGTATTACCATTGAATGGTGTTCTTGTAAAATCTTGTCCCGCCAGACTCGTTCTGGAGCAGCTTTTTTGGCTACCACTGCTGTTGCTGCTGTCCTCATCAGAAGACAAAAGCAGTGGGTGATAATTCAAAGGCAATGTCCATATTGGGAGCTGACACCAATAAGGGATTTCTGGAAGAGGATTGTAAACAAGGAATTCACTGACAAATTATGGATTCAGAAATTCAGAATGACTCAGGATACGTTTAATGAGCTTTGTAAACTTCTAGTGGCACCAGACATTTCATTCCTTCGGGAGGCAGCTCCAGAAGCGAGAGGCTTGATTGAGAGAGGCTTAAGTGATTCTAATAAGCTGCCAACTTAATCCGAGTAAACACCTGGTGATGTGTAAATGCAGAAAGTGTTTCCATTTCCCTTTTGCAATGTACTTTGATATTGATACGTCCGGAAAACCATCTCACGAGAGCGTAAAACTTTTAAGCGATATTTGAGAGTTTTATTTTTAAATGTAGGTGTTTCCATTACTTTGTTACTGCAATATTTAAGTTTTGTGCAATTGTAGGTTTTGTGCTTGCTACCGTATGTATGCATGCTTGCATGACCTGTAGCAAAAATGAACTTTAAGGTTCCAAGGTGATGATGACATCCTCATCATGAAAGAATTGATACTGGTACTCATCATTGCTGTAAAGAATAAAATTAAATAAAAATTCATAGACCTTAAAACTTTGTTGTGATTATATTTATTACAATAATCATACATAAAAAACTGTCCAGTGTTTCCTCCATTTTGTTACAGTAATGGTTGTGGATAATTATAGTGTAGTGATCCAACCGATGCTGGCCGAATAACTAAAATTACCTTTGTTGGTGCTTTGATATTGCAAAAATGTGTAAACACAGGATGTTTGTTGTTCTTCTGAGAGATGTTGAACATAATGATGTGAATATAAATTTTCTTTTAAAAACCAGGGTATTATTCTTCTGTAACTATCAAAACTATCAATGTTCAGTTACTCCTAACATCCAGACAATTATACAACTTACTGTACTAAACACAAACATGACCTACACTTATGTACAATTTACAACATATTAACATCATTGTGCAATATATACACAGCACATAGAACAGCATATTTAGGATTATATCTCTATAGCTCTATTCAGTTCTCTTTTTTATATTTTGCTTTTGGGATTAGTCAAGTACTATATCCTGTAAATGTTTTAATGGTTTTTAGTCTGTTCAACAAGTTTTGTTTTTTTTAACTAAGCAATATAAAAGGTGCTAGTAATATATACAGTGAGTGTTAATCTAGTATGAAAGATGGACTAAGGTCAAATATTGAAAATTCTTCATATCCATTTATATATGTTATTGAGCAGTCAGGTGGTCAGAGACTTATCCAATCTGATCTTTGCAGAACACAGGGTTCAAATGTTAAAGTAACCCATGTGACCTACAGTCAGGCCTCAATTGGTCAGCTAATGACAGCTAGCAATTGTCATTATCACATTAGTCGTGTCCTTGGGCAAGGCACTTCACCTTCCTTGCCTTCAGTGTTGACACCACTGGTGTATGAATGCGTACGAATGTTCGGTGGTGGTCAGAGAGGCTGTTGGCGCACATTGGCAGCCATGTTTCTGTCAGTCTGCCCCAGGGCAGCTGTGGCTACACATGTAGCTTACCATCACCAAGTATGAATGAATAATTGGATTCAATGTAAAAGCGTCTTTGAGTGTCTAGAAAAGCGCTTTATAAATCTAATCCATTATTATTATCATCGGACTTAAAAAGGAAAACATTTTTCCAGAAGTAGATCATAGTGGATTATGTTGATTTGTGATGGCTATGCATTTTTCTTCTTACCACTAAGCATGGAGACACATTTGAAGCAAATTATCCAAGTAATCCTACATGCTAAACTAAAAACATTACAAGAATACAGCCTGCAGGATGAAAGTGAGGGATATCATGGAATTTAGGATAACGTGTGTCTGTCGTGGAAAACAGTCATTGTAAGAGATAGTCTATTTCTTTGGAGGTTTGCACTAGCTATGAAAACCTCTGTATTCATGAACGCTGCTGTTTGAGCTGAAACATGTGTTTAATAAGAGGCTCGAAGAAGGATGGAGTCAGAGACCTACATTTCAATGATGGACATTTGTGTATACTGTCTGTTTAGAAGTAAGGGTAAAGCTGATGACTTGGTACCTGCCGCCTTAACTTCACCTGTCTCTTCTAACCTTGCCTGGCGCATTTTCACACCATGTCATTCCGGTGGATTGATGCCACTGACCCACTGTTAGAGGATGTTGGCCAGTCAGTAGAGCTCAGGTTATAGGCAGTGATTAAAAACACTGCTTTAGGCTTTAATCAAGTCATTCCTTCAAGGCTGTCTTAAACAAGCCCAGATTAAATAAGGCTGAGCTACATTTGTGGAACAAGTCGAGACCCACTTAGGAACTGGTGTTAGTTTGAGTCTGACATTTTGGGTGACTTTCTTTCTTGGGAGACTTTAAGAAAAAACCCTGCCGAAGTTCTTCTAACCAGCACATATTTACACTAAACAGCACACTGACAGATCAAAATCCTGCAACTGTACTTCTTCTACTTGCTGTGGACATGCATGTGTGTTTCTAAAGAGACACGCCACCTAAATAATTCACCACAAACCTCACAGGGAAATGGTCTCGCTCCCGTGTGGATTCTCATGTGCAGGTTTAAGCTCGTCTTGCAACTTAATCTTTGTCCGCATTCATCACAGCGGAATGGTTTCTCTCCTGTGTGGACTCTCATGTGTTGATTTAAGTTTGTCTTCTTGTTAAATCTTTGTCCACATACATCACAGCTGAATGGTTTCTCTCCTGTGTGGACCATCATGTGTAGGTTCACGTTTGCTTTGATACTAAATTTTTGTCCACATTCATTACAGCTGAATGGTTTTTCTCCTGTATGGACTCTCATGTGTATGCTTAAGCTTGCCTTCTGACTAAATCTTTGTCCACATTCATTACAGCTGAACGGTCTCTCTCCTGTGTGGGTCCGCATGTGTTTGATTAAGTTTGTCTTCTGACTAAATCTTTGTCCACATTCCGTACAGCTGTATGGTTTTTCTCCTGTATGGATTCTCATGTGCTTGTTCAAGTATTTCTTTTGACTAAACCTTTGTTCACATTGATTACAAGTGAATGGTTTCTCTCCTGTGTGGATTTTCACGTGTTGGTTTAGTTCTGCCTTTCGACTAAATCTGCGTTCACATTCCTCACAACTGAACGGTCTGTCTCCCGTGTGGGTTTTCATGTGTTGGTTCAAGTCTGGCTTTCGAATAAATCGTCGTCCGCATACATCACAGGGAAACGGTCTCTCCCCCGTGTGGATTTTCATGTGGTCGTTTAAGTTTGTCCTGCAACTAAATCTTTGTCCGCACTGATCGCAGCTGAACGGTCTCTCTCCTGTGTGGATTCTCATGTGTTGCTTTAAGCTCGCCTTGTTACGAAATTTTTGTCCACACTCGTCACAGCTAAATGGTTTCTCTCCAGTGTGGATTCTCACGTGCTGATTTAAGCTTGCCCTTTCCCCAAATCTTTGTCCGCATTCATCACAGCTGAAAGGTTTTTCTCCTGTGTGGGTTTTCATGTGTCTCTGTAAGTGTGATTTTATACCAAATCGTTGTCCACATTCATCACAGCAATATGGTTTTTCTCCTGTGTGGATTATCATGTGTTGCTTTAAGTTTGCCCTGTTTCTAGATCTATGTCCGCATTCATCGCAGCTGAATGGTCTGTCTCCCGTGTGGGTTCTCATGTGTACGGTTAGGCATGCCTTGTGAGTAAAGCTGTGTCCACATTCGTCGCAGCTGAACGGTCTCTCCCCTGTATGGATTCTCATGTGGTATTTTAAGCTTGTGCTCTGAGTAAATCTTTGTCCGCAAATATCACAGCTGAATGGTTTGGCTCCCGTGTGGACTTTCTTGTGTCGGGTTAAGTTGGACTTGAGACTAAATTTATGTCCGCATTCTTCGCAGCCGAACGGTTTCTTTCCTGTGTGCGTTCGCATGTGATCTTTTAAGATTGACCTCTCACTAAAGCTTTTTCCACATTCCTCACAGCTGAACGGTCTCTCTCCTGTGTGGATTTTCATGTGTCTCTTAAGAACTGCCTTATGACATAAGATTTTACCACAAACTTCACATGAAACGTTTTTTTCCCCTGTGTGGACTCTTTTCTGGGTATTTACAAATTTTTTCCCTCTAAAACTTTTCTTTCTGTTCAGACAGCTTAAAGAACATTTTGTTAAATGTCTCTGAAGAGATTGTAGGGAGGGAAACTCTTCACCACATTCAGAGCAGCTCTGGTATTTTTTGCCAGTGTTATACTCCCCCTCACTGTTCACACCTGATCCATGTGCGTTGTTGTCATTCCAGCCTTTATAACCAGCTTCCATTTCAGGTCCAAAACGTGACAAATATATCTCGGATGAGCTTGAAGCCTGTCTGTCACTATTTGGCTCTAAATAACTGTTTGGGTCTGGATTACTGGTTATTTCTGGGCCTCCACAGGCGTCCTCATCAGGTTCTGATTTAATCGTTTTAGCTGGATTGCTGGCTAGAGCCTCTACGTCTGTGTTGCTTTCAGTTTTTGTTTGATGAAGATAACCTGAATATGAAAAAGGCAGAAGTTCTTTATCATCATCATCTTCACTCTTCAGAGGAGCCATCGTCATTGGTAAACTGGTGACACTTTCCACCTGCCCATCATCAACTGCCATAGTTCGTCTGGCTCTTCTTTTATGAGATGGGACTGTTGGTCCTGCTTGTCCAGACTCCATTTACAAGGAACTACCTCTGTAATCACCAACAGCTGCTGTACATCTGCAGGCAACACTGAAATAAAAAAAAGAAAGACTAAGTTGGATTTCAAGACCATGTAGCAGAAAAATTCCCACCTCATCCCCTAAGAGTTTCTTCAAAAGAAGAGCAGTTTTGTGTAAAATGTTGAGTTATGTTGTAGAGGAAACCTGGTAAAGGAGAAAATCTTGTTACCACCTCAACTTTATCAGCTGATCAACAAACACAGCGCTGCAACAAATAAGTGGTCAGGGAGACTGAAACTCATCCAGTTTCATTCCTTCACTCAGGGGATTTGCCCTGCAACCAAACTTACCGTCTCATACAACAGCTTGGCTCAGTCTACTGGACTGGGTCAGGTTGACGTGAACTTCTAAACATTGCCAGGAAATATTATGCAGAATTTAGACATTGAGCCAACTTTCCATTCTTAACAAAGTATTTATTTCCCCACTCAGACTTGAGTAATTGACTGGAGTAACATTGTTCACATCTTATTCTTCATTTATTACGGCAGCTTAATGGAATTTATATTGAACATATTTTATCTATGTTGATTTATTATCAACAATTCCATGCCACTACAATCTTTATAGATTTATTTTTACTTATATACTTTTCTAATTATTTTAAATACCACCTATTTATGTGGATCTCTATATTGTTTTGTCTTATCCAAGTACACTGGTTTTATGAACTCTATTTGATTTGACTTTATTTTGATTTATAATGTTTATGAACTCGTTTGTAATTTTAATTCTTGTCACTCTTATCCGTTTGTTTTTTTTCCTTTTTTTTTCTATTTAAAAGATTATTTGATCTGTTTTTACTTTGCCTGCTCAGGTTGTTGCCGTAGTGATCGCTCTTGTCTGGGCAGCTGAGGGTCCGGAACTGCAGCCATATGGCTGTGGAGTGGATCCCGGCCTAAGGCTGAACAATATATCGAGACTTCCAAATATATCAAGACTTTTTGACGAGCGATATAGAACGAGGGAATATCGTTTATATCAAGATAGCTTGTTTTGAGTCAAAAGTATGTCTTTTTCCCTTTTTGCACAACTGTACTTTTGTCATTGTCATTGAAAAGTGTTTTTCATTATTTCAATATTATTTCAATTTCAGTCAACTATTTTAATGCACGTGTGCTGATGATAATAAAAGTGCATTTAGTACTCAAGGCTGTAAATTAGAACTCTCTCTTTGGTTACCTTGTTTATTTGTGTTTATGTGTGCGCGTGTGTGTAATTGTGTATGAAAGAAATTATGAGGCGTCTAGAGATAGGCTTACTATCTCTCCCCTGGTATGGAATACAAGCTGCTGCTCTGTCCCCCTCCACCCCCGCTCCCTCCCTCCCTCCTGACTCAGCTCTACTGAAGGATGTTTCGTTTGAATCTCAGGCGTCAGAGACTGGAGAGATGAACTGGGGAAAGTTCACAGACTCGATCCCATGACCTCAACGTCTATGTTGGTCCCTCCCCTTATATCTCTTATGTTGTGACTGTCTGTATTTTTCCTTCCCTCATGTTATTTTTTTCTGACCTACAAAAAAGGCAGCGCTGCTCCGCGGCTGCTAAGTTCTACCTGATCCTGTTTATGTTCATGTTAAATGTTTGTCTCTTCTTGGACGGGTTGTACTGGGAGAAAAGGCTGATGATAGGCTGTAACGCAAAAGGGAAGGAAAACTGTTTTTCTATCAAACTTTTAATCAACCCTCTTTTTCCCTATTGCATCACACGTCTATTGAGTTGTTTAATCCACTTATACCTGGTCCCACACAGCAAACATTTTACAACATGTTTTTTTTTTTGTGCAAAACTTGCGAAATATGCTGAAGTTCAGGAACTATTTCATGTTGGCCTCCATGTACTTTTTATGCTAAACAACCATTGTCCAGAGAATCCATGCTACAGCGCGTTTCTATCATTCGCCTGTCAAAGCCAGCTGATCTGAACCAGTTGATGAACGCGTTGCTATGGTGATGCCGTAACGGAGTGATATAACAGTGATTTAACTTGCCGAACTACATATGCATATGTATGAAAATAATGCACGTCAGTTGGCATTCAAATTCTCACTAACCGTGGTATGAATGTTATCCAATTATCGCCCAGCCCTATTTAAGAGTACCTAACCCAGTAACCCAGTAAAGCACAGCCAATTATTTCACTCATCATTTTCAGAGTGTATTGTAGAGATCCTGCAGTAAGGATCCTTAATGTTTACCTGTTCACATGTTTTGCGAGTACTGACTGAAGGTGATACTTTACATGTGTGTGGTGTTAACACTAGAACTCCCACAGCCCAGCCATTTGGCTTTTCTAACTTCCATCCCCAGAGGGCAGCCAAGTGGCTGGATTAGAGCTAATATCCTAACTCAGGTGTGAACACAAACCATTTATCTATAAATGATGCAGTTACTCGTGCGAAATGAGAGGTGACACGTGGACCCACTGAAAGGGAATTAATGTTGCTTTGCTTAATTTTTTTCCTGAGGGACTGCAGGCAAAATCATTATTGCATCAATACATTTGTAGACATTCACTCCATGTGAAATCGTATCATGATTGTCATTCGTGATTTCTAGCCTTTGAAACATGCTCCATAGTCGGGCATAAGCTATTTGGGATGACTGAAACAATACAGTGTGATTTGCCCCTTCCAGTCCCAACTCAGGAGAAAAAAGTTCTCAGTTGTCATTTGAGGCTTCCAGCCTCTTTTCAAGCATACCCCTCCCCCGATCTGAGCGTCTCCCTGTCAGACAATCAGTCAAGCACTATGGAAGCATATGTGCACCTTTAAGGGCAATTTGCAATTCAATTGGCAAAATGGCAATTCAATATTTAATTTTATCATAGTGGCAATGTAATCTTCGATATAGTTTTGATAATCTTAATGACCAGCAGGAATTAAAATTAAATGATCAAATGTCATATTGCCATGGCATACTTGCACCTTTATTCAAATGGATCTTCATTTGTCAAAATGTGTTGAAGTATGTGTGCACTTTTAATGTTAAAATGGCAAGTTAATATTTAATTTCGTCATGCAATTTGACAATGCATTTGGCAATTGTCGATTCAATGTGCAAAGTGGCAATGCAATCCTCTCATCACTTTGTATTTGTTAATACAAACAGCGCCCCCTCACTGCATTGCATTCTCGCTATGCTTTTAATGTTCTATGTAAAGCGTTACAAATGGTCTTGTAGCCTACATGAAACGTGCCATTGTTACAAATAAACTTGCCGGAATCTTCGTCAAATGTATTAAAAACACACATTTCTCCACAGTGAAGTAACTACAGGTATCTGCCGCTGTCAAATAATGTGACCTTAATGTAACTCCATGGTAAATGTCAGTTTCTTCTCCCTGATGTCTGAAAACACGCATGACACCTCTTTGATCAACAACTAGGATAAAGTGCAGGTGGTCACATGAACTGACACATCGAAATAGATGAGCTCTTAAGTACAATAAAAAAAAGAACATTTCCTTTAAAATAATAAACAATAATAATAAAAACTGGAATTGAAATTGGATCCATCTGATATTAGCTGTGAAACGACAGACTTAACGGAGAGTTAAATATCTCATTCATGAATACGTGACAGTTGAGGTCACTGTCCGTCTGATTGATCACACACCCTGTTATTGTGGGGATAAATCCCTGGCTGAATGGCCAGCGCGTCTGACTTGCCCCCAGGAGAACTGCAGTTCAACTCCCGCCTGCTACCACAAGCAGCACCTATTATAATATTCTTAACCAATAATCACATTTTGAAATAAAAAATTGGTCTGAGGCTTTGATGAGTAAATAAAACATAACAGCGAGTGACAGTAAATATATGTACAGATCATAGAAGGAATTTAACTCAGAACAGATGTTCAGCATGTAAATGTTTTCATTATTATTTTGCCAGTTGACAAACTTCTAGTCACAGAGAAACCGTGGTGGAGCGCTACTAACCTGCACAGTATAGACACGTTCATTTTAGATCAACCGATCTAACTTATCTAGCTGATCTGTTCTTTTTACGCTGAAAACTGTTTAGACACAACAGCGCCTCTAGTCACAGAATCTGATGGTCACAAAATTCACTGTCTCCTCCGTCTCTGGAGGTATCAGCGGGATTACACTCAGTCCGACTCATCATTAGGATGTGCGGTAGGCCTGGTCAAAATATCTATAGTAGGTATGCTACGTTTATATCAGTTGCAGGTGTTTTCTTGGTGTTTTAAAAAGTTAAAGTTACACAAATTAACTTATGTAGGCACTAAAAGGCACGTAATTATTCCAAAAAACGCCATGATATTTTCTGTCCTGTATTAAACAGAACAGATCTTCTGGATCTTAGGCCTACCACACTTTGGGAAAGGAAATAAAAAAAATTGGAAATAAAATATAAATGTGAAAATAAATTGAAGAAAAACAAATGTAAAAATAATAAATTGGTGTGGGAATAAATATAAAATGTGGGAATAAAAATGAAGCAGGTAAAAAAAAAAATGGATAGATTAATGGAAAATGTGAAAAACTACACATTTAATTATGCATTTCCTCATTTATTTCTGATTATGGCAGGTTAGGCCCTCCATACAAACATGCTTCCATAAAACACTGGCAGGCAATGGCTGCATTTTCAAATGAAAGGCTGCTATGTCGGGCCATTGAGTTGTTAAAGCAGGTCTGAGAAAGTTAAGGGGGGGGAGGGGGCGCGAGAGGGAACAGAGCCAACTTTTACTCCTCCATTCTTTCAACACGTCCTGTCAGACATCACATGACATGGCAGTATTTTCAGTCCACGTGAGTTTTATTTTTCTAAATTCAATCTTGCAAATAAAAAAGGACTAAAAGAAAAGACACGATTTTCCCTCCGCAACTCAAAACCACATCAACCCCACCGAGCCCCCACTCCGCTGTAGCAACACCTTAACCTCACTAACCACTAAACATCAGAACCACACAATTACCGAGAATTAATCTAATCTTTATTCCGGACACATCTGTATCAAAACAAACAAATAAAACAAATACGTAATTCTAAAAGATTATGACAATGTCCGTAAGAAGAGACATTCGTCCCAGTCTATCCAGAAACATGAGCAATGCCTTGTCACTTAGCGTCGGGTCAGTCAAAACCCGCCGATTAAACCAAACACATCACATCAAGGTATGTAAATCCTCACCTTTCCACACGAGGCCTTCCTCGATCACAAGTCTTTGTCCTTCTTCCGTCACGTTTTCTCCCCGGAGAGCGAGCTGGTCTCTGCAGAGGACAGGAGGCAACAATCGTCAGTATCCAAGAAACCTCGGAGTCTCCGACTGTAGTTTATCATATTGATTATATAAAATTGTAGAAAATACCTTAAAAGGAAGTAAGCGGATCCTCGAAATTTTGAATTTCTACCTTAACTTTATTCTCTGCTGCAAACATCACAAAACGTTGCAGTAAAGACTGAGTCCACTCCGTTTCCCCTCCGGGTGCGGGAGGACAAGCGGAAGTGATGTCAAGCTCGAGCGTCTCTTCTTGTTCATATGCAGATTTACTGTATGTAATTTTAATATTGAAAAATACCTGGAAAAATGTCTGCTTTTCATGGCCAGGCTTTTTTTTGTCGTGGACACTCGTCTATAAACACAATTTCAGTCAACAAAATTATTTAATATGGAATAACAAGGACATTCTGGATAAAAGAAAATCTCTTTTCCTGCAACACTGGGTTGATAATAACATTGTATTGTTGATCAGCTGTCCAACACGTATGGTCTGATGTGCTCCAATGAAGATTTCCTATTAGAATATAATACTAATGTCACTCCAGGAGATTATGCTAAAGTATTTGGTGCAATACCTTCTGGGGTTTGTATTTAATTTATATATCAGCCAAGAATTCATACCCAACATTTGTCCGTGTTTTCTCCACTGCACACTCCCATTGGTAAAATAGGTTTTCCTAGTTGTTCTAACAGTAATAACAGATCTATAAGATCCTTATTTCAGAAAAACATGACCACATTACCCAGTGCAATTTCTTTTTGGAACGGTTTTGTGGATGACATAACATGGAGAGAACCTAATCAATATCTAACATTGTTGACAGCTTTGTACTTCTATGGAAAGACATACTTATTGGAATCCAAAATGACTAAAAACATGTGAATTTTATGAACAGATATAGTATTTACATTGTTCTACACTTGTTTTATAATCACTTATTCATTGTCATGAATATACTATGTATTGAAATTCTTCATTCAATGTAGTTGGGGGGGGGAGAAATTATTCATCTTCAGATTTATTGGCGGTCAGTAAAAAACAAAGAGGTGCATTACCACCACCCTATCTATCTATCTATCTATCTATCTATCTATCTATCTATCTATCTATCTATCTATCTATCTATCTATCTATCTATCGTGGACATTTACTGTATGTGTTAAAACATTTGTTGAGGGTTTGAATCACTATGTAAAAATAGCCACTGATTTTTACTTTGTCATTCATTTTTTGTACTGCTTAGTCCAATTCAGGGTTGCAGGTGGGCTGGAGCCTATCCCAGCAATTATCAGGCGAGAGGCAGGGTACATCCTGGACATGTCGCCAGTCCATCGCAGGGCCATGATCGAGTTAGTACAATATGTCACCGGTCTAAAACATTTATTCTTCATCTTCTGTTGCGTGTTTTTCTCAGTGTAATTTAACCTACAAAAAAGTTATATTTGATTATATCCACCCATATTTTAACCCACATGCTCCAGTTTTGACAAAATTAAACATTCAGTCAGTTGACCAGTGGATTTCACCTTCCACATTGACGTAGCAGCTGCTTTCTCCCATGATGCATCTCTCTCAGCAGTAGCAGTGTTCCCTTGTTTAGGAAATGCCTCCAAATATCCCTTGTACAAGATCTTCTGACCCTAACCCTCCAAAGGAGTGCTTGCCATGGTAATCCAAGAATCAGAGCACTGTTGATTGCTTTTTATTGTGATTCCTAACTCTGGGTGGAGATATATGGTTGATTAAACCAACTCAAATCAGCTGATCTGGAACCAGAAACACAGAGTTGCTCAACTCAGAGTTAGTTGAGCCTCCTTTCTGGTACAGATCCTTGGAGCTGATGCTGCTTCATGTGAAAGTTCAGATGTACGAGGGCCGACATGTTCATCTCTCTTAAGTTTTATCATGACACACAGCTGCTCTGAGGTTTTTCATGTGGAGCTCGGTACGTTTCCGCTAGGTGGCAAGTGAGTTTGTGCAGCTATGCCACCGTGGTGTGTGTGTGGTCAGTGTTCTGCAGGTTCTTACTGTGCACTGAAAGGAAATTATATTCGTTATGAAATATAATCTTGTATGCCATCAGCGTTTTCAGATTTCAGAGAGCGGATCAGCTGATCGTAACAGACAGAAGAGTTACCTTCCTCTGTAAACTCTGCTTCATCTGACAGAAACTGATTTTACTAATTTTATTTATCGCGGATGTATCGTCATCACAACTTTCAACAGTGTTATTGCATAATGCAAGTCCTTCATAAAGGACCAAAACAAATCACACCGAGTAACATTTCCTAAGAAATTAACTGTAAAAAAAAAAAAAGTGTAGTCCAGATTTGATCTTCTGTAGATGATTGGCTGCTGCACATTGTCCATCAGTTCATTTTGAGCATCGTTACCATGGTGACACCATGAAACCCCTGACAACAAAAACATGTGGCCACTTTTAATAAAATGTTTTTAACTAAAGTCTTATCACCAGCTTCCCTCCTACTGAGGAAGGGAAAAAATGGCACATAGAAGAAGAAGAAGGAACAGTCTGCCAGCCGGTGATCTTCTAGGTCCGGTCTGGTGAGTATCGACTGTAACAAAACAGACTTCATGCCCCACAATCCTCAGCTCTTAGAAGAGGCTATCAGCTTCCTCCGGGCGTCCTTGTGCTTCTTGCGGTACTCCTGTGGAAACAGGAAAGGTAAGACATCTTCAGTAAACTCCACAAGGTTGCTTCATTCCTTCACTTCCTCCATGATGTTCATCTTCTGCTCTGACTGGAAAATTCTGGTCTCAGTTTAACAACAATGATTTCAATCAAACATTTTCCCATTTACAGAGAAACAGAGGCTGACAGGAGGAAGCAGGCAAACAACAACTTTCATTTGAAAACAACCAGAAGTGCTACGATGGCAGGTCAAACCAAACCGGGTGCAGAGTCAGACAGAGAATGAGGATCTACAGAGACAGCTAATGACTAACAAAGAGTAGGTCAACCCTACCATGTGCACATCTGGGAAGGATCCTTTAAACTGAACCGTATAAACTGGTTTTGGAGCAACAAATGCTGCCACCCAGACTAAATCTCTTCATGTCAAGGCCTTGCTATTTAAAACATCTAAACTTGTGTTTACCACTCTAAGGGCGGTCCTCCTCTCCTCCCACTCCTCCCTCATCTCCTCTGGCCGTGATGTCCGACAGAACAACCTGGGACCCTCTGAAGACAAAACACAATTCCATTCAGCTTTATTTGTATAGCGCCAATTCACGACAATGTCATCTCAGGGCGCTTCACAGACAATCAGTTTGAGCCAATCTGATCGTCATACATTGATTCATCCAAGCCGATTCACAACAAATAGCCTAGCTAAGGATGTTGGGATCACAGAAAAAAGAAAAAGCTTCTGAAAGAAGAGAAAATCATTTTCTGACAAATAAAATTAACAAGCTCATTTAAAAATTTTAATTTAGTGTAAGAAACTTCTGGAACCAACCAGTGCAGAGGAAGAGTATCTCCATCCTACCTTTCAGTCTGAGGTCATCAGGATAGAAGAAGAATAAATCGGGCTTGGAAGATGTCTCCTGGCTGAAAAGTACCACGAACACACACACAGAGGTTATATTGTGTTTAATCTTGGCTTTTTAATCCTTCCTCTTGTTTCCATCCTCTCAGATGTCAGAAGATAGCGAGTTACTTCAACATGAATCTGAATTAACCCAACATGTCTGGTTTTTTGACTAATTTCTGATACAAACGGGTCATTGTAAGACCTGGACTCTGGAGTGGATACAATCAGTGTTTAACTGCAGCTCTAAGAAATGTTTTGGTTTTACAAACCAGGAGATTTTAAGCAAGTTGAAGCCGTTTAGATAAAATTCTAAGATTTTTCTCACTCTGTGGTTTTAATGGTGATACTGCTTTGCTCTTCATCCTTCTCCTGCTCCTCTTCCTCTTCTTCCTCTGAGCTACTGTCATGGAAACGTGGGTCTTGTTGCCAGGACACCTTTGGAGCCTGGATGTCCTCCACCATGTATTCAGCTGTAACAGAGATGAAAAAGTTGTTAAAATTCTTCCTCCGTCGGTCTAAGGATCAAACCTGATGTAACTCACTCGTCTCTTCTCTCTCCTCCTCCATGTTGTCTCCAAAGAAGGAAAATTTAAACCCAGAGGATTCCTCTTCCTTGGTGCTGGGATCAGCTGTGATGAAAGATGTCAGCAGCTCTTCTTCCTTCCCTCCTCCCACTTCTTCCTCCACTCTGTCCCAGTTGGTCTCCTCCTCCCCTTCAGCATCCTTCGTCTGACCAAACACGGCCTTCAGATCTCCGGACACCTCATAGTAAATCTCTTTAGAAACCTCAGGAAGCTTCTGAGCCTCTTCCCTCTTCTTCTTCCTGGCTGACTTGCTGTAAGAATGACAGATCACATGACCACTTTATTGGAACTGAACTGGTGTTTTAGTCGGTTTCTATGTGAAATTTCTCCGATACAAGATCACATCCCCCACAACTACATGAAGGCAGAGGGACCACGTCACATGTAAGAAGCTGTTCAGATGTGGGGCCAACATCTGTCCTGCGTGATCCCAACACTATCAGGATATATTATTCAATTCAGCTTTATTTGTATAGCGCCAATTCACGACAATGTCATCTCAGGGCGCTTCACAGACAATCAGTTTGA
>JBBBVU010000003.1:7688599-7698638 GCA_037177055.1 Atherinosoma microstoma
GAGCTGGTTCCATAAGAGAGGGGCCTGATAGCTGAAGGCTCTGCCTCCCAGTCGACTCTTAGAGACTCTGGGAACCAGCAAATCAGCTGTGAGCTCTGCACCTTTTCAACGGACCGAAGCTTGTCCCAGTTCAGGCTTGTTAACAGCTAGCTCGATGTATAAATGAGTGAAAAGACTGCGCACATGCAGGAAAGTTTGACTTGTGCTAGATGTTTAAAACTTCAAACTACATTATTTGGCTGTATTGATCTATTTTTGAAAAATTTGTTAAAGTGAAGTTTAAACAGACTATGTATATTTTATCCAACATTATGTAAACACACAGACTGTGGCCCCAGGACACAACCGTTATAAAAATATGGCAACCTGTGTCCCAGAACATTTCCAAGCATCTGATCAGATTTCAGAGTTTTAGCATCTTTACTCAGAGCTGTCCTCGTGTGATCTGATCACCCACGGAAGAACAACCCTACATGTCTGGTCTTGTTCCAGCCTCCACCATCCTCTCTTGTAAATGGATGTGTAGTGTGGGTTTGCTACAGAGCTCAGTTCTGGGTCCTTTTCTTGTTTTTATATCATAGTGGCAAAATAATCAAATTATTCTGCTTTTTTCAAACTTTCTTAATAAAATGAAACAATTTATATATAATTATGTTCAATGAAAAAACTTTTTTGCAAAATTCAAAGTGCACTGTGTAGATAGATCTCTGCAGAACACTGTTACACTCACGCTGAACCAGGAAAACACTACAAGCTGCTTCTCAGTGAAAACCTGGAACCTGCATTACTGCTCATACAATTAGTCAGTTCATAAAATAATATCCTCTGTTTGAATATAAATTTAGTTTAATTTAATGAAATCACTAAGACTTTAAAAAACCCTCAAACTATATATTCTTTATCAGTGTGACAGCAGTCAGTTTGTACCTCTCCTTCTTGGTTTCATCTGTTTTGGTTTCAAAGGCAGCATGTTCTTCTTTGCTGGGATCGTAATGCAGCGATGTCACATCTCTGCAAACACACAGATTTTTTACTTGTTTTACATTTAAAATGACATGTTCCAGTGGAGACATGGCTGTGACTCCGGCTGAGGCTGACCTGAACTTTTTGGCCTTGCCATCCGTCTTGCTGCTGTTGGGTTGTTGGCTATTCCCGATGACGCTCTGTAGGATGGACAGGTTCTTCTTCCTCTCCTCCTCCAGAGCCTCATCCTCCTCTGTCAGGCTCTTCTTTGCTTCTGGATCACAAACAGTTGTGGTTTTTACCACTTAAAAGATGTTCCAGCAGGACAAACGCAGAGTATCTGACTGGGCAACAACCATACCAAAGAACCAATAAAATGAATGTCAGCTTGAAACTGAGTATCCAGGGAACAATCCCAAAAGTCCAATCCAAAACTCTGAGTTTACTTCATCTGAGTTTTCAGTTCAAGATCAGCTGCTTTGAGTTGGTATATTTACCCAGCTCTAGACACGCGATACAATAAAGAGCCATCATCAAATGAAGCCCCGATACCTGGATGAACCATGGCAACCACAGACTACAAGCATGCTTGTGAGTACAGTTACAGCTTAAGTGTGCCAGCAGTACAAAGAGGTTTTCTGATAAAAGGAAACACTGCTGCAGCTGAAGAGAGAAAAACATCATAAAATAAAACTTCTGATGTGGAAGTTGGAATACACTCATCCGCTGACTTGATCAAATCTGAGTTTTATTAGATTCAATCCTATAAAAGAAAAACACATCGAGACAACCGGAGATGAAGTATGAAAAACATTTTTCAGAAAGGTAATGTGTAGTGGAAATTTCATGTATAACCTTCAACTTCTCATATTAAATGCCTCACCATAGGTCATCCTTGAGGTCAGCTAAGGCTAGTATCTCCCTCTTGTCCTTAAAGCATAATTGTGGAACAAGTACATCAGGAGAACAACGATATCACAACCAAGGTGCCAGACAGTCTCTGGTACAGGCCTTGGATGGAGCCATATCTCACAGTTTGGAGGACAACAACTTTTATCACCATCACTGACGTCTTTTGGACTCTGGTTGAAAAGGACTGGTTATCTCCTTCTTCTCAGGCAGAACCCCCCCCCCCCAGCTCTGTCAGATCGGACTTCTGAACAGTTTCTCCAATTGCATAATATGCTCATTAAAGGTTGTTGTTGTTATACTCTATCCTTAATTACATAATTATTGTTCTTGTTTATGTATTCATTCATATTGTGTTGTATAAGCTTGTAGTTTTCTATGACAAACAGCAGGGAATGTTAATAAAATGCTGAACCTGAATTGTCATATTAAACAACATTGCAGTAAGGCTGAGTGGAAAAATACTGCTGCCATGTGACATTTCCTTTCCTCTGTCTTGGATAAATGTTTCACCCAAATATTGTGCAGAAAGCTGATATTTAGACTGCAGAAACCAGATGTAACTGGTTTTGAGGTATCCTCTTCTGCGAAGACAACTCTCTGGGCGTGTTGTGTGACCTTGCATGTTATATGCTGATAGTCTCTCTCTGCACTCAGAGGGCTCAGTGCAGCTTTGAATGTAGTCTCGCTCTGATCTCCTCCCAAGTAAAACGTTTTATCTTAACTATGACTCCGAGTCTGATTGTGTGTTAGGGAATAGGGTACGAACTTAACAGCCAATTACAGTCCTAGTAATAAAAAAGTTTCCTGGCATAACTTGGAAACTTGCATATTTTCTTATCTTAATAAACCTTGTTAATCTATATTCAACTCATCCAGACTCCTTTTCCTCATTTATCTTTCCTTCAACAAAGGCTAGTTTTTGTAGGCCACAGGTTCCTAACCTTTTATCCTTGAGGACTCTCTTAATGCAACTACCGAATATGAGACTGTCTTGCACCACCTATGCTTTTGTGATTAGTTTCTCACCACAAATGATGGATTCTGGCTGAATCCGGTCCTTCGACAAAACCAAAGTTAAGGCAACAATCAACACATTGCTTTACCTTTTCAGTTAAATATTTGAATAAGAACAAATCATCTGCATTGTGGCATTTCTCAGACATGTTTGATTAATGAAATGGTGCAGAAAAATCAAGAGTACCAGGATAGACAGGAACTACTACATTACTGAAACATCCTCTCTTGATCCACACACCCTCACCTGTCGTCTCCTCCTCTCCCTCCTCTTCCTCTTCCTCCTCCTCCAGAAAGCGAGAATCCATCCGGAAACGCTCGTCCGTGCCAAAGCGAGACTGTAAAGCCATCAGCTGGATAACAAACAAATATCAGATGTTGTTTACATCTACAAAGCTGAACTCAAACCAGTAAACACAACGGTGAGTCTGATGTGTTGTTGACATTTCTGCTGCATCAGACCTGAACTCAGGAGTTTCACTCATGCTACACACAACAACTTTTCTCATTTCTTTCAACCACTTCTGATTGTACACTTCAAAATGTCTTTGAAACACAAGTTGAGTTTGTCGCTCTATCTTTGCGTTTTGAAAAAAAAAAGAATAAGGAAGCTTTTTTTCATTCCTCGTCTTGGCTTTGGACACTGAATACAGTCTGCATGTGTGCAGGACTTTTATAAATGATGAAAACCGTACAAGAAAAAGGATAAAACATGTCGCGCAGCATCACCTTCTGTCCTGCTTGACCTTCATACTGAGGCCTGACATCAAATCTGCTGGCATCCTCCTCTTCATCACCATCCTCTTCATTGTCACTGCCACCAAACAGCTGAGGGCCCGAAGGCTTCACCTGAAAACACACAGAGTTAAACTCCAGCGTGTGAAGAGTTTGACATGTGAAAAAACCAGACAACAGGATCAGTCTGTAAAAATCATCATTTCTCACATTTAGTTTTTTCAAGGCGCTCTGATTGGCTGCTGCTTTGTCATCCGAGGACTCATCTTCTGATTGGCTGTCTTGGAATAGGTTTTTCTTTGATGTTGTGATCTCTGGGAGTGTCTGCTGGTTGTCTTCATCACCCTCATCCTCATCGTCAGAGCCAAAAACAATGTGTTTCCCTGCTTTTGGAGCAGCGGTGTCCTGATGGAGTCGAAAACAAACATATCGTATCATCATCTTTATTATCATCAGACTCAAGCTCCATTATCAAACAAACAAAACACCACACACATAAAACTATAGAAGACAGTTATACTAGTGCAAAAAACACCAACGAATAAACATTTCTACATCAGTTAGAGATCCAACGTTGTTTAAATATGCAACATACAAACTAGAAACATGTATGGGGATATCTAACTTATCCATCTTTAAACAGCAGCATAGTTTGTTGTTATTGTCACCGCCTCCTTCCTGGTGCGCTTGTTTTACTTCAGAGTAACTCCAGATGATTGACAGTTAGATTTAACGCTTTCCCTTTTTGACTTGAAAGGTGCAAAATCTAATCTAATATCCATCTAATCCTTTTACTATACATGTTAATAATGTGTTAACAATGATGGGAATAATGACGTTAAAATAAACAGCGTTAATAATGGTGTTACATTTTTCAGTAAGGGGTAATAATATAACTAATTACTTTTCCCGAGACGGATGATGCTTTAGTAAAACAACTCTGTTACTGGAGACAGCTGATTAGTTTATTTGGGAAGTAATAAACAGGCTTTTCTTTGTATTCAGGATGAAATGATGCTGGTATTGTGAGACAAAGGACACACTGTGGTCTCTCTCCATTACTCAATGTACTGGTCCAGGGTGAGATACGTCTCGTCACATTTTCTTGTCTTTTTAAAAAAACATTTTGGTAGTTGAAATCCTTCTCGTTTATTCATCATCATTTGGCCATTGGTGATTTCACAAAGTTTTCCCATGTTTTGCTTGCTGTAAAAACTATGCTTTACTTATCTTAGCTGGGCTCCCCTGCCCCAATTATGGACCCCCCTGTTTGGGAAACACTGTCTGAACTTTATGGTAAATAGTAAACTAAATACATACAGTATGTAGCACCTAGTGGATTTCTGTTCCTGGAAGATCTAAAATATATTTTAGATATGAAGCAGGAGTCTAGCAACTCAACTTAAAACATGGATGGAAACCTCAGATAAATATTTAATCTTAACTTCATGTCCTGTTAAACTGGGACTGTTATCGACCAGATTTATTGTTTGAAATTTAAAGTGCAACAAAATTATGAAAGATCAATTTCTTTTTTTCATTAAAATGTTATTTATTTTTTTGATTAATTGATCATTTAATTCATCACAATGTTAAAATAAAAAATCCTTCAGATGCCAATTTTGACTAAAATACCACTAGAGGTTTTTATGAGAAAAAACAAAACAAAAACGATTACAATTCAATATTCTAAACATAAACTTTAGATTATTATTATTATTATAACTTTTCTTTTTTTCTTCTTCAATGCCAGATTGAACAATAAACTCACGTTGTGACTTAACTACAAGATTTCTACCACAGACTTCAATTCTAACCAAATTTTTCTAAATTTGACAGGAGGAGCAGAGTTTTTAATAAAAGCTCAACATATTTGCACAGAAGCAGGAACTTTTGAGTGTAATAGCAAAGTTTAGAAAACTATATCCTTGATTAAAGAGTAAAATATCCCCATAAATATGAATCCTTCAACAAACAAACAGAGAACGGACTTATTAGCAGGAAGGGAACAAGATCTGCCCAAATGATAAAGTTGAAAGGTTTTTTAATATTTAAGCATGAAAAAGTATTTCAATGTTTTCCAGAGGAGTCTAGATCATTTTAAATGATTTCACTGAAACTTTTTGTTTAGTTTTTGTTCAATAAATAATGAAACAGTGGGATACCACTGTAGTTCATTATTCAGTTCATCTGAAGATGGATTTACTTTTACTTCTACCACCTCCTGTGGACCACATTACATTTTGTTGTTACGTCCCAAAAGCTTTTGCAGCCTTTAGAATTTCTTCACTTTGGTCCTCAGAAAGCCACCAAACCAACAAGTACAGTGAACTATTAGATTTCAGATCCCATTATAACAGAAAACACACACACACACACACACACACTCTGCACCCACCAGGTTGGCTAGAGCTCCCTGGATGAGCCTCTTGTGCTCTTCAGCCTCTTTCTGTCTCAGCTCCACAGCAGCCAGCCTCCTCATGTTGGCCTTCCTCTGGAGCTCCTCTTCCTCCTCGGCTCCTAACGCCACCCGGCGAGGAGCCCGCTCTTCCTCCTCGCTGGATGAGGACTCACCCGGCGCTGCTTCCCCGGAGTCTTTTGCAGAAATGTTTTTTGCCTCATCTTCCTCAGAGGAGCTGCAGGATGAAGATGAAGCTTCTGCTGCAGATGTAACTGTAAGAACAGGCGGAGCGGTTTTCTTCTTCTCCTCTTCCTTTTCGCTGCTTGAGGAAGAGTCACTCTCTGGATTTATAGGAAGTTTAACTGGTTTTAAAACTTTAGGAGCAGCCATGTTTTTCACAGCATCCTCTTTTTTCTCCTCCTCTTCCTCGCTGCACTCTGTCTTTCCCTCTGTGTGTTTCAGTGTCTTGCTGTCTGATGCCGTGTGGCTCATCTGAGAAGCTCCAGAGATCATCTTCTTTTTTTTGGCCTCACCTCCTCTTTTCTCCTCCTCTTCTCTTTGTCTCCTCTGACCCTCGTCTGTTTCTGACTCGTTGCTAAGCGACCCTGTCCCCCGGAAGGCGGGCAGCGGCATCAAAGCTACACGTTTTCTTTTCTTCTTTTTCTTCTGATCTTCATCCTCGCTGCTGTCGTCCTCCAGGATGGCGGCGAGGATCTCCTCGGGTGTGGTGCCTTTTTTGGGTGCGGGTCGCTCTGCGGGACTGGACCCGAGGTTAGGTTCCGGTTCCGGGCAGGAGCCGGAGCTGGGGATGCTGGGAGTAGTGGTCTGCTGAGCTTCTTCAGCAAGTTTCTGCAGATCGGCCAATGAGATCTCAAGATGGGTGACATTAGAAAACATGGCTTCATAATCAGAGTCTGAGCATGAATCTGCTGATTCTTCCCCTTCATCATCATCATCATCATCATCATCATCATCATCATCAGATTCTGAGGAGGATGGTTTCATTACAGGCAGGACCACCGCTTCCTTCCTCCGTTTGTCTTTCTGCTTTGTGGATGAAAGAATTCTGGAGGTGAGCTGTACACACTCTTCCTCCTCCTCTTCCTCTCTGATGTTTCTTTCCTTATTCATGTTTTTATTTTGATCGGTTTGCTTTCCTGAGGGCTGCTCAGCTGTCGGGAGCAAAGTCGTCTCTTGAGGAAGAGGCAGAGGCTTTTTTCTGGATGCAAACAGTTCATCTGTGTCAGCTGAGTCATAACCATCCTCACCTTCCTCACCTGGAATCACAAAAAAAAAGTCATGGGATGGTATTCATGTCATTTTGGATCACGGATTAAAAATATCTTAATCATCCAGTAGTCATCATCAAAAAGACAATTTAAATTTCCTGAAGTCTTATATCAGCTCTAATGCTCAGTAGGGATGTGCCGCTCAGACAACTCAGTCAACTCTGAAGTATTCAGCTTCATTTAATTAAATCCATCCATTTTTTCCCCACTTAGCAGTGAGGTTGGGAGGCCGAGGTAGGGAATCCCAGTCTTCCCTGTCCCCGGCCGGCCACTTCTTACATTCATACAGTTAAAGCTGACAAGAATTTAAGAAACAAAAAAGTTTCTGCTGCTTCCAGATGTGACAGGTTTATATTTAATAATGTGCATGTTGCATTATCAACACTCCTGTCTGACACGGATGCAGATCTGTGCAAAATTCTGTATGTTTGGAGCAGATTTTCAGGCGTATAAAATGTACATAATTACAATTTTCTGCTACGATAAATAAAGTATATTTAAACTTATTTCTTTTCACTTCATTGTTCTTCTCAATTTTATCCAGTGATTTCGTTTCCAGTGAGCAGGTTCTGGCCGGCACGCTACGCTCCAAATTATTCTACATATGCTTTTTTTGCTAATCTCTCCTAAACAATCAATGCGATGACAGTGAATACGATTTACATGATGTTATATAATAATCTGGATTTGATTGCACAAAACTACCAGAGATGAAAACAGCATAGCTTCTGATTTTATCAGCGGAGATCACAATATTACACCTCCGTTACCTTTGTGTCCAGATTGAACCAGGTAGTCGAGTCCCACCACCTCCAGGCGGTCGTCCTCATCCTCCTGCTGTGGTGCACCATGGGAATGCTGCTGAGCCGCCACCAGCCGGCGGATTTCCTCGTCTGAGTCGACATCGCTGTCTGGGAAACACACGACCTTCCTCTGAGCCGGTCTGTGGTTGTTTGGAGGTTCGGACCCGTTGGTGAGCAGATGGGCTTCAGCGTGACGCCCAGAGGAAACGGTTTGCTCCGATCTACCAGGAGAGCGACAAGACAGGAAAAACAGGAATATTTAGGATGTTCATTAAAGCTGGAAATCACTGATGTCCACATCTCTGGTAATTCTGCATAAAGCCTTTTTTTTCTTTTTAAATGACAGATTACAGAATCTTTCTTTACTGAAATCGGTGTATCAGCAAGATGACAGAAACATTTCTATCGTTTAACAAAGAATAAAACAGAAACTTCAGTCTTTTTTCCATTTGGGGTGCAACGTTTTATGAGAGGAAGTTAAGGAGATGGAAAATGTTTTGATTTTTAGAAAGTAGTCCTTAAAACATACACATGATTTTAATATGAATGTGTAGATTGAGTATATTGCAGTTGACTGGCAACACTGGGAAAGAATTTCTTACAACATCTCAGGGGGGGGAAAAATCAATTTAGAACAAAATTTGAGAATCTGAGGAGACGGAGAAAGGCCTGAAACCAGATGCACTGCAAAAACAGCCCATCTGGAAAGAAGCTTGAATCTAGTGGCTTTTATCACAGTTGTTCAGCAGGAAAGGGAGTCTGTGACATGTAGGGAAGGCCAGAGGCCAGCACTCAAACCTGGGCCTGCCTCTTTGCATGAGTCGGCTATTTGAGCTAAAAAAAAAAAAAAAAAACTGTCAATAAATCAAACAAAACATGCTTGATGAGATTTATTTTGTTTTTGGACAAAGACTGATGCAAGGTTTCTTAAAAAAAGCACATTTTTACTTGCTTCATATTCCTGATTATTATTAACACACGGTACTCTTTATGACTGTAATGATAGTCAAAGTGATGTTTGTGGAGTAGTTGCAGTGCAGGTGGATATTATCAACATTAAGGTTATTATTATTCTCGTCTTTTTCTTGTTTCATTTACTCTTTTTTTATTTTGTCATGCAATATCTCTGGGATGAGTTGAGCAACACAACACACATTAATAACTGTTGTTTATTAATTTTTTTGTGTTCTTTCTTCTGTGTTCCTGGGCATTACACGTATGTCTTGTCATCTATATGTTGCAACAACAACAACAAAAAAAACACCCAGAAAGGGTCGCTGTCCTTGTCCCAGTGTGCATTCACAGGAGGGTGACTCAGATTTTTAAACTCTGACAAGGTGATGGGTTATTCAACTTCCAGCTGCATTATGTGGGTGTGTTAGTCTGATGATGAGCATTTCAGTTTTATTCAATTTTGGTCAGACAAACCAGGTGTCACATAAACATGTCAACTGAATTTTCCAAGAATCCTAAAATACTAAAAAACTCAGAGTTTTACCGGTTATTGAAGCTGACAGCATCCCTCCGGTTCCTCTTGGGTCTCGGTGGCTTATAGTCAGGGAACTCGCCCCGCCTCTTCTTGCTGATGTCATCGTCCCCTCCCTCAACTTCCCAGGTGAGCTGGGAGACAGGTATGGACTGGTCCGCAGAGTTCTGGTCCAGCTTCCGGATGTTGTGGCTGTATTTTGACGGGTCGTACTTCACGGTTCGAACTTTGCTGCCTTTCCGACACCTGAGCTGCAGGACGGGGAGGACCCGGCCAAATTTACTGACCACCCAGTCCTGAAACCAGAGAAGACGGGTCAACACCTCTACATAGAGACCAGCACTACTAAAAGAACAACTTAGACCCGTCCCTCATGAGCAGCTACAGGCCGATATCAAACCTCCCCTTTCTTAGTAAGATCATAGAAAAAGCTGTC
>JBBBVU010000003.1:7732282-7744571 GCA_037177055.1 Atherinosoma microstoma
TATATCATAAGACTAGAAACTAATCAGATTTTGTGTTATTATCCAACAGTTTAAGGTCTTTATATCACAGATTTTCAGTGTACAAACAAACGACCAGTATACTGTATTCAGTCTGATCCCGTGTGTTATTCTCAATTTTGACACCAAAATTTACATTTTGGCTGCAAATGAATATCTGTTCTAAATATCGGTTATCGGGTTCTTTAATAACTAATCATCGGTATCGGCCCTAAAAAAACCATATCGGTCGAGCCTTAGTATTTTCACATCAAGACATGTTTTGGTTATTAGTCCTAAAACACACAGAGAGGAACTATCTAGGTGAAATCACTTTCTTTTAATTAATCAGAAGATGTATACAACTTCAGGTTTATTTTTTATTCAACTTTAAATTTTACATCTTGATTTAGAAACATGACAAAGACGGGATTCTTTTTCCTAAATAATATTGCCAGATGGAGACAGTTTCTCTCTGAAGCCAAGCAGAGACATTAATTCAAGCTTTTATTACTTGCAGAATCGACCATTTCAATGCTCTTCCTTCTGGTCTCCCTAGAAAAACTAAATCCATTTCAGGTTTTGCAAAATTTAGTTTGTGTTGTGCTGATGGAGACCAGAACAACTCATATTACACTAGTTTTAAAATCCCTGCATGTTTCCGGATTAATTTTAATGTCATTTTATTAGTTTTTAAAGCTCTTATTCCAACAGATTGATCTGACTTCTTTTTAGTTTGTGAACCTCCCAGAGGTTCACAAACTGGTGTTTTATCCGTTTCCTAAAACTACTTAATCATGTGGAGAAGCATCATGAAGTTATTATATAGTTTAGAAGCATAACTTCTTTTACTTTTTTTGTTTTATATTAGAAGACTATTATTTTATGTCATCATTATGTTTGCCTTTTGTGAACCCCCCTTTTTGGTTAGTTGAGTTTTGACTTCTTTAAAAGTAAACTTTGACTTACTTTTTTAGTAAAGCTTTTAATTGAAAATAATTTATTAGTATACATCATCATATTTACTGTCAGTGAAGGTTAAAACAGCGCTTTTGATGAACACGATCATGTGTTAATTTATAACTCATGATCGTGAAGTGGTTTATTTTTCAACCTTGCTGCTTTTTTTAACTGATGATGGAAAACTCTCGGTGTTATAAATTTCTGGTTTGAAAAGTTCTTTAGAAATCAAAATTGATTGATTTAATCATACAAATCATGAGTCATTTGATGTCAGTGTAGAAAGTTGTTTTTCTGTGTGCTAAGGTTTTATTTCTATGTTGTTCACAAAAGTTTTCAGACTCACCAATTTCAGAGAAGTCTTTGGTGCTGATCTTTTTGATCTTGTTGAAGCGGGCATACAGATAGGCGGTTTCTTTAGGCAACGTGGGAACAGTGGTCATGTCTGGACTGACTTCCTCGCAGTACACCGAGCCAGTCAGACACACACACAGCAGACATGTGGGAAGATCTGCAACACAAAAAACCCAAACATCCTCAGAATATTCCACTCACAGAGCGCTGATGCAGGCCAAATAAAAAGCTTGACTTTCCCAATCTGGTTGTAAAAAATGTCATTTTCATGGATACTATATACGCATTTCTTGTTTTATTTTACCGACCAATAAAAAACTTAAGATGCTCAGTTTATAATGTACAGTGAAATATGCAATTAACTTGATTTTTACATTTACACTCAAGCTTTTGTAAATGTTTCTAGATTCAAACCCACCACAGCCCTGCCTATGAAGAATTCTCCTACTGCCAGCAGGGTGAATCAAAGCAACAATGCTACATGCAAAGCAGTGAAGTTAATCTATCTTTTGGGTTTGTTTTTGCATGTGAGCAGGTGCAGATGTGTCAAACGGGTCCATTTCTTACCGGAGACATCTCCTGCTGCTGGTGTTGGGCTGGAATCGGGCTCATCGGCAGCAGGCAGTGCCCTCTGCAGGAGAAAACACAGCCTGTTAATGTACCAGCTAGAGCAGAACATTAACACTGCCGGGTTAGGAAGTCATCTTCGGAAACATAGAAACATATTGTACTGTGTCAGTTTGGGCTGAAACTAAATGAACATGAAACATAACCTCGTAGACATCTGTACTTGGATCAGTGTGGAGCCTGTTTGCTAATTTCTCTCTTTTCAGTGCATAACTGAATGTGTGATGTTAATCTGTGGAGACCAGTAACTTAAGTCACCCCGGGACCCTGTTGAACATTCAGACTGTAAACATCGATGTGGCCAGTATTCATGTGGATCCCTTTGATACGTCCAGTTTCTGTAACAGAAACGTGAGTATTGATGACCATCAGCAACAAAGCGATACACAAAGGAAAGAGCTTTCCTGCTATTTCTTTTTTTTATTTATTTTGACTTTGCAGAGTTGATTTTTGGTTTTCACAGTAAATGCATGGCCAGTGCTTCTTTTGTGGGGTCTCTTGGTGCTCACAATTGCAAATAAGACTTTTTTAAGGAAAACTTGAGCATTAGGTTGGTGTAGTCATGTTATATTACACAAGTTAACACTTTTATGTTGCACATCTATCAGAATGGTTTGCTGAATTAATATTGCTGCAGCACACATTTGTTGCCCATTGTCTCTTATGTCCTGTCCAGGCACCAAAGTACACACTGTAGTCTCATTGTTTGTTTTAACAAACAGGTATTGTACAGTTCACTGCGCTGTGGATTATACAGATGTTTCATGATGATATAATTAAGCCCAGGAACAAAGCCTCGACTGCAAACAAGGTAATCTTTTCTCATTGGTCATTGTAGCACGTTTCCTGTCAGTGCTTTGGGGACTACAATGTATTCCTTTTTGCTTTTTACTTGACCACAGACTTGAGCAGGACAAGAGTGAGCTACCAGCTGTCTCTCAGATGGTAGAATCTCAGGCTTGTTTCTTTTTGTCAGTGAGTTGTTGCTGTCAGTTTCAGGGTCACCATGTCAAATGTTACAGAAAAAAAAGAGCTATGTTCACTCTTTTAGCTCTGATCGCTACACCCTCTTTTAATAAGAGTGAGTGCACCCAGATGTTGTGTTTCCATCAGTGCTGATTGGAGTTGAAGCAGGTGAATACTCAAACAAAGTCTTTCCACATTGCACTTAAAAGCCAGATATTAGTGGATGTTAGTTAATTTTTTGACCAGTGTGGAAAAGATTTAACAAACTAAAAAATGTTGTGGTTGCAAGTCTTGGCACTTCAGTAATTAATAAAGTATTCACCATTTCATTTTCAAGTTGGCAGAGCCACTTAAATACATTTTTTCAATTAATTAAATCCAGCAACTACAACATGTTTGTTGGGCCGTAAGGTTGGTGGTCTTTGTATTAAAGACAGACCACACAGCCTTACATTTTGGGTTATATGCAGACATCCGCTGGTGGCCCCATGTGGCCCCTCAAATGTAAATACCATAAGTTGCCCTTTAGCCTCTGAAATATCCAGACCTTTAGAGGATGTAATACATTCCTTCCTTCCATCTGAAGGGTTCTCGGCATGCAGACGGCAAAATGAAAACTAGTGGTACCTGTGCATCTAAGACAAGCAATTTTCCATAAAAGGTCAGGAATCTGTCTGCCAAAATGCAACTTTGCCATCATTCAACCAGAGAGAGAGAGAGAGAATACCCACAGTGCTACCAGCAAACTAGATGTTAATCAAAGGTGAAATCCTGCATCATCATTGGTCAGCTGCTTACTGACTTTGTTCATGTCCCTTGACTTTCTGGACCTGATTAAAACATCCTAATGTAAAATGCCAACCCACTTCTGCTAACAGGCTCTCAAACCAATCCAAGGGGGAGACATAACTTTCCACATGTTAAATTAAAACATCTAATAAACTTTACTTCAGTAGTTAATTTCAGCAGCAGTAGAGGCTTCAAGGCGAGTCTGAAGAGTCTGGCAGTGATGGAACTTTGTATGAAAAACAGCTGGTCACAAATGAAGCTCATTAAGAGAGAAGTTATGTTCCATAGTAATATTATCCCACAGTTTTTTTATTTTATTATTTTTTTTATTCTTCCTTCTTATCCTTGGGATTGTTTGTGGGTTTTTCCTCTATTGTTTCCCAAAAGAAAATTCAGACCTGAGTTTGGTTTTGGTTCATCCAAATATTTGAATGGTTCGTGTGGTTGATTAAAGGCAGAGTTTGGCCGGTGTTGGTGGTGTGTGTGTGTGGGTGTTTGAAGTGAGCTGAATGAATTATCTGTTTGAGTGGGCGGACAATGAAATACAGTGCTGACAGGATCTGTCATTACCAAGTAAAAGGAAGCAGATGAACTGACAAAACCATAAGGGGGATCATTAACTTTCAATAATACGCGGTTGGATTATTTTATTAATATATATATATATAGTAGGGCTAATCTGCACCCTTATTGAAGTTTAATTTTTTTCTAGATTATGTAATTCTTTTCTATTTTCTTAACTTTTTAACATAAAACTAGACCAAATGTTTTATTATAATTTATGAATGCATCGTTAATATGTTTAAAAACAGCTTTAGTCTTTATGTGGCAGTAATGGAATAATGCTGCACTAACTGACACACGAATGTGCAAAAACTTGAATCAGTGATTCACTCCTCATGAAGAATAATCAGAGTACCTGAGGGAAACATAATTTACAGAGAGGTGTGATGTAAAAAGTACGTTTCTCACCCTAGCCCTCCTTGATATTAAATAGTTGCTGAAGTATCCGCTCAGCTGGCTGCCAGGTAGAGATCCTGGTATTGGCCGAGAGTTCTGACCAAACGTCCTGGCCGAGGCAGCAGCCATCCAAAGCACAAGCGAACAGGTGAATAAGAGTGTCTTCATGCTGTCCAAAGCAGAGTGATGCTGACACACCAACGCCTTAAAGCCTGAGTCTGGGTCAGCAGCTCCTCTCTCTGCTTCGAGACCCTGTTTTGGATGAGTCAAATGACTGTATTTAAAGGCTGAACCAGTAGCTTCCAGCAGACTCTTAAAGCAGAGTTTATAGAGCACAGCATTTAACCCTTTCCTGACCACCCTCCATCCATCTGCTGTGAGAAAGAGGCAGACACACAGACAGAGAGAGAAAAGCACACACACCTAAGAGGCTCAAAAAAAGGGAATAGGTGTCCATTTTTCTCCTTAATATCCCTTTAATGAGTACAGGAAAAAAACATGTTCAGAAAAAATTGCAGTGAAAGCAGAAAAAGTAAAAGTTGACATCCAAAGTGTGAGTGTGTTTTGTCTGGAGGAATGTCTGTGGTCTCACTCTGGCCACTCAGTAATGACTTAAACCCAAACTATCTCTCATAAGGCTGGATCAGTGTTTTCCTCCTTCTCTCCCTTTTCTTCTCAGCTGCTGGTCAAACAATTCATTTACCAGCCATCAGACAGACACTTCTTTTAAAACTCCCTCGACCGATGTTGCTGCCCCTGGCTGATTACTTAGTGCCTCCATCTGCATCAGCCAGCAGATTCTATTGTACAGAAGCAGAAGAGGAACCGGTGCTGATGCTGAATGAAACAAAACCGCAGTTTTTCTTTGTTGAGCCATACTTTCCCATAGATCTGAAGTTCTGTTTACAGGTAGTTTGGGCAGATTGTGTGTCCACCTTCAAAATGTCTGAGTTTAACGGTGGTATGTTACGGACTTTTGGATTCAGTAACGGATCACTGGAAGCACCGTTGGCCAGTACCTCACACAGGGTCTGTTTGAAGATAGTTGCACACATGTTTGTACTCTTGCTCACAAACTTTTGACTGGTTTACTACTTAAGAAAAGTTTTTTTTTGTTGAGGAAAAATATTGGGATTTCCTGTTTCTGGCCAATGAGTGTTGGATATTTAACACTATCATCAACCTTCACCCTCCTTAGTGGGCATTCTTCCTGACTTCCATTATTAGAAGTAAAAAGTTAAGGTGTGACATCATCTTCAGCTGACAACATACTTTGTCACCTGAAGCCACCTTTTAAGTTGTCATCATGCCACATTGTGACAGAAGTGAAATTATTTTAGCTACAACATCATGCTACATCACTGTGCAGGCTGTACAATGACACCTGCTGAAGAGGAACACAATCCCAAGCATCAAATAAAAGTAAATTGCTAAACAACTCACTCTTTACTGGAGTGTGCATCAAATAATAAGAGCTGTGTTTTTTATTTTCCACCGTGCGTCCTTTATGGCTCAGGCGTAGTTTGGTCTGTAGGAAACATCATTACATCTGAGGCTTCTGCTGCCACTACTCAACCAGATTTTCTTCTTTGATTTTTTTTTTTGCTCATTTGGCTTTTTTGCAATATGTTGAGTATTTAGGTTAAGGCTGTATATTGAAAACATAGCCCCATCATTCATTAACACTGGAGAGGTTTAGAACTTTTTTTATGAAACGTGCAGAGAGTTTGGTTTGGACTTTTTCAGCTTTTGAAAAAGTGATGCAAACAGTACACTGTGGGAATCCATGGAGCCTGCTTACATGCATACCAAAAAGTCTGATCATTATCTGATTTCTGGAGTTATCAGATTATTCAAGTGATCATGTAGACAATATAATGTGGCATGGTTTATAAGGGTGAGTCCGTTTACTTGACCATCAAAATCCAATAACTGGCAGTAATCAGTTACTTGTAATTATCGGATCTGGACACATCTACATGCACTTTTGAATTGAGATATTTGGATAACCCTGGTCTACATTTTCCACTCCAAACAACAGAATTGGGTTTTGGGGAGAAATCTAGATATGTTAATCTGATTGCTCGTAATCAAATCACTGCTTTCGTCTGATGAAGCAAATCAGATTTTATATATATATATATATAATTTCTTTTTTTCCGTCTCTTTAGCAGACGCTTTTATCCAAAGTGACTTACATCTGAATACATCAGTAATGCCGCCACTGGGGGCATTAGTTTCTAATTTGGTTGTATTTGATTTTGTTGTATACATACAAGAACTGGATAGTTCTCAAGTAGATATCACCATGTTTTTAGGACTTGTCATATAAAGCAGAGCCTGTAACATCCTTACCATGTATGTCTGATACATTCAAGCAACACTACATAGTTTCCAATGTTAAAACTCTGTCTCTGACTTACTTTGATGACACACTGGCATTCATTCTGTACATTCCTGGAACCACACTGAAACCACACTTCAGCACTTTTTGTTTTTCCAGCTCAAGCATCATTATGACAGTTGTGTTTTACTTTATGGAGCTTCATCACACGCCACCAACTGGATATAAACACACTGGCCGTTTTGAACAGACACTATATGACTGACTCAGCAAAGAAACACAGACAGAGAGGACATTATGGGAGGATGAGAAAAAAAGACGAGAGTCAACATGAGACTGATTTTTACAGTCTGGAAAGAGCTCAGAGAAGAAACAGGATGCAGGACTGAAGCTGAATTATCCTTTGTTGGGGGATGCCACAGTGAGAAAATCTGCCTAAGTTCAAAAGAATTTGTAATTTTGATGTGAATTTAAGACGTTTGCATTTGAGGTCTGTCCCTCTATATGTGTCCAAAGTCGGCCCTCGAGGGCTGCTGTCCTGCAGGTTTTCAATGTGTACCCGCTTCAACACACCTGACTCAAATGAAATGGATCCAACAGCCTATTATGTTCAGCACAATGACTCATTAATTTGAGTCAGGTGTGTTGGAGCAGGGAGACCTCAAAAACCTGCAGGATTGTGGCACTCGAGGACAGGAGATGGACATCCCTGATCTATATGACCTGTTTGTACTGTTGGTTGTAATGGATGAAGATAGATACCCCTCCTCCCTCCCTCAAAACAACTGAATGTATGTCATTGATGTCATTAGTCCTTACATGTTTTCACTGAGATAACTGAGTAGAAGATATCAGGATTACAGGAGTTTCATAAACAGTTTTGCAGTAATGTCTGTTTGAAAGAAGTATTTCAGAAGTGGAGCCTGAACACATGTTGCTGACATAAGGTGCTCTTACTAAACCAACCAAGGACTCGTGACTTAGCTTGACTGGATGCAGGGCATCCCTGGAGCAGGAACATTTACTTCCTTATTACTTCCTTCCCCATGTTGAGGTGTCTTGAATGAGAATATTGTTCAAACGTTCAGCTGTATCTCATCTTTAAACATTTCAAGATTTGTGGTTCTACTTTCTGATATGTAAAATTCATTTGGGCTAAATCATGATAGAGGGTTTCCTCACTACACAATGATTGTGGGCAGAAGAAAATTCTGATAAATTATTGGTAAAATTCACCTTTGTTCTTTTTTTAGTTTTATCTTCTTTGACAAATAAAAGTATTAGTGTTGGTTTTGTTATTCAGTTATATCCATACAGAGATCCTGATTATAGTTTAGAAGTGGGTGCACCACTGTGATGTTACTGGTGTGTGAAATACCATTTTGAAGGTTTGAGTTATGGATTTGGCTGACATCATCATGGTCTTAGGGCTTGATGCTGATTGGAGCTAAAGATGTTATTAAACCCAGTGCTCGCTAAATCCATTATTAAATCCAATCTCTTGTTCCACCATTAACGGAACACAAGAGACACACATTTTGAATATGGAACAAGCAAAGCTTAATACTATAAAATATGTAACTTAATATTGCACACATGCAAAATTGAATTTCTAATAAAAAAACAAAACATTAATGGCATTCCTTTCTTAGATAAAATTTAAATAAAAATCGTATGCCTCGCTTTTTTTTGCAGCCGTCTGATTTAAATTTCAACAGTAACCTTTTACCACAGGCTAATAATAGATTTAAAAATAAAATAACACAATTAACGAATAAAAATATCCTTGAATCTGCAACCATTCATGGCTATGCCTTGGAGTAGCAAGAAAATGTTAATTATAGCTCAGTTTGCTTCACACTGATCTACTCTGATGTTTCGAGGCCAGACACCTGCATCTCTTCTTGGATGCTAGCTCATCAATGTCTGGGCTGAGGCTCTGAGCTGAGGACATCCTCTAGATCGAGCGAAGGTGTTCATGAGACGTCTCCTGTGAGATGTTATGATTGTTGTCCTGTCCTGATTAAAGTGCCGAAACACCAGCAGAGCATTCTGGGATGTGGGGTATCAGCGGTACATGTGCTGTATAATACCAGCGGGCCAGCTTGAGTGGTGATTTGGTATTGCCTCGCAGACCAAATGTAAATACACTGGGGGGCCAAATTTGGCCCGCGGGCCAGAGTTTGACATCGATGTACTAAATGGTCTAACAGCCTAACTCAGGCTAAGGTTGAGAACATACTTCTTTTATAACCTAACATTCACGTAGGTATCTGGATCTGTTGTGAGTGTAATCATTCACATACTTGCTTGTGTACTACGCTTGTACCGGAGTATTCCACTAGTTGGCACATCAGAGAACTTAGACTGGACAGAGTTGGCAAATTTATAGTGTATACAAAACGAAAAACATGGTAACAATAGAGAAGATGAGCATCATTAATTTTGAGCCCACCATCGTAAGTCATATGTAAGGCAGCTGAAACCAGCACTGTCTTGTCTTTTGAAATTTCCATCATTTTAACCTATGTGGATCCTTTGACCTTATATCATGTCAGATTGGTCTCTACACTAGCCCCTACTGGTTACTCACATATTGCAGCTGACAAACATGTAGCGTTCTTTTCTGAGAACGAGCATGAACAACACGTCGAATAAACACAATATAAGGCAGCCGTGATCACGCGTAAGTGTAATTAAAAGCGAGTATATTCTCCGCCTGACTTTGGACTTTTTTACGTTTCTGTTTGGACTCTTTTCTGTTAAGATTCAATGTTGCTTCTCACCTGAACATCTCATTGGATGAAAGTATCTGCTCAGTGACTAAAAGGGATCGGGACGTCATTGTGGGAATATAACGGTCTTCTCCACAAGCTTTAACCAGAGGATGTTCCTGTGAAGGAGATCAGACTTTTGATCTGGGTTTAGGTTGGGCAGAATGCTGTCCTGTGGTCTTCATTTCATTAGTCTTTATTGCTTCCTGATTTGGAATTCATTGCAGGATGCCTTGGATTCTTCATGTGTGTCCTTTCCTGTTGGCAAACTCTGGACAGAAAGAGAGACGATGGTGGGCAGGTGTTTGGAAACAATGCTCGTAATCAAGTCAATGCTGTTAATGATGGGTCTGAAAGGGGCCACTTCCTTTTGTATCCTGAGGAGTCTGTAAATACAAGGAGAGTCCATAAATTCAATGGGTGGCCTTGCATGGCTGCTAAGGCTCCACCGGTTTGTCCCAGTAAAAACAACAACATAACTGCGACTGCGGTGTTTGCTACCATGCGGGAAGCTACTGAGCTGATGGTCACAACCAAGTTTGAGGCCTTTTAAACTGAGATGTTACTAATTTATATTTGACTTGTTGGGCAGTCAGTAAAGTTTCAGGTGAAACGTGAAACATCCTTATTCTTGAATGGTTGATGCTAAGAGGGAAAACAGGCTCTGTCTGATGTGTCAGACCTCAACAACCTTGTTCTTCAAAACAGTCATGAATGCCTTCGTTTGCAGTAAGAGATCAAGCAATAGCATCTGATGTAAGCACAAACAGAATTTACTGGAAAAAAAGCACAAATTGTTGGAAGACTTCCCGAAGCATGAAGGCTAAATGATTTAGAGACTTTTTAATCAGTTTATTCAACAGCTGTTGAACTCCATCTGTTCTTGGGTTGAGTTCAACCTTGGTTTTTTTGGGTGTGTTGTCCCCTGACATGCTCAAATGAGAAGAGGGGGGAAACAATAGGACAGTATTTCTCTATAAACGAGCAAAAGAGCAAAGACTGATGTTTCACAGAAAAACAGTTAAATAGAAAACATGTGACTATTTCAGCCTTCGAGAGCAGAGGAAAAAGAAAGGGGCCCAGATATAAACATCCAAGGAACATGAGCCTGTACTGTTACAGGTGTGTTAGCAATTATGAGCACCTTTAAACTTTTATGACTCTGGGAAAAGGTCCAGTAACTGGAGAATGTGTTTTTACTGTCACTAATTTTCTATAGCATAGTGTGGACTGCTGGGGTGTTTCACTGGTATTTCACCCCACAATAAAGCTGGTCAATGGGGGATGCCACCCACAGCTACACAAAGCTCCACTGCCACAGTGAGTCTTGTGCATGCAATCCTCTTATTTAGCCAAAAATCTGCTCTAGTTTTCTGTTTTGTTTTCTACCTTTTAATTTAAGCATGCCTTACTCATTGACCCATATGGCAGAAACACACGCTTCAGCAGAGGAAAAGAAATTTCAGGATATGGATTAAAGCAGCAGACCTTCAGAACATCTCTGGTCTCTGTATCATCCAATCAGCCAGCCTGAAGAGTTTGGCCAAACGACACCAGAGAGACAGACGGGAAAGAGAGGTTAGATAAGAGTTAAGCTTCAAAATATTCTTCAATCCGGGGCTGTTTCTTATTCTTCTTTTTGGCTGATGTCTGGTCACAAGAGAATTGAAAGGATGAAGTTTGACTGAAGCTGACATGATATTTGGAAATGAGGAGTGTGGTGCCTCTAAATTACCTGCTGATATCAGTATTTACAACAAATGTGAAAAGAATTGTGCGGAGACTAAATATGAACAAATTTACAGGCCTAGGCTAAGGAGAGCTCCGTTTACTCTTTGAATCAGAAAGTATGTTTACATGATGCTAGAAAGGAACAAGTTATTGTTTAGACAGACCAAAGAAGGATTGTATATATGGGGAGACAGGTCTATGGAGGTCTGCTGCAGTCCTCATCTGTCTCCTATTGAAAATGTTTGAAGCATCAGGAGAATCAGACAACATCCATGGACTTTTGAACAACTGAAATCTCGCATTCAGCAGGAATGGGCACAGATTCCTCTGAAAAGCTAAAACAATCAGTAGTACCGTCCCATTTCAAAAGCCTCAGAAGGAGTCTCCAAATCTACCCTACAAACCTGCACTCTGTTTGGCCTATAGTGAGGGCTAATGGCAGGGAATGCTGCAAAGTGCAGAGGAGCATGTTTTTAAGTGTAAGTATTTCTTTCAGCTTAGAGATGTGAGATGCCACTCAGTAGCCTAAGTAGGCTGCACACTTTGAAGTGTTCAGACCCTGAATTGGTACACAGTGACCAAATGAACTTGCCTTGCCTTGCCTAAACCACTTCTCTTAACAGAGGTGTTTTCCAATTTCATACAGATAACACTACATTCTAACAATAAATGTCTGAATTCTAAATAGCTACAACCTACCAAATTAGATAATTATATAAAACCAACATTGTAACATAACACTAAAACCAAATGCCCAATACCTAAAGCCTAATTAAACTAAACTCAC
>JBBBVU010000003.1:7777936-7788128 GCA_037177055.1 Atherinosoma microstoma
TGCAATGAAAAGTGTGAAATAGAGCAGTGTCTTGTGAAAGGAATGAAAACATTGGACATTTCTGCGTGTGATTCAGAGAGCAAATGGGTTTGCTCAGATGAAGGCAGATGAAGGAAAGTCTCCATCAGGAAAAAGCATAGTTTTAAAAGAGAAGGTGATAAAAAGCCACTGAGAGCAAGCAAGCTTATGGTGGTCCTCTCTATACAGGATACTCCAGAGACTGCACTTGTGCAGAAAGCTGTATTTCAGCCCTAACCAATTTTCACATAGAGAAATGTTAGCAGTTGGCCCAGGAATAAATGAAGACTCATTTTCAAATAGTTTTATTCACTGATGAATGCCGTGCTTCACTGGATGGAGGTCTGGATGGTTGGTGGATGACCACTATGTACCAGCAAAGTGGTGGTAGAGTTATGTTTTGAGCTGGAATAATGGGGAATTAAAGTTGACCCGTTCAGGGACACTGAGGTGTCCCTCTGCAATATCTGTTCAGTTTCTAACTGAGCATTTCCTGCCATGGTATAAAGGAAGAAGGTTTCCTTCTGCAGTAAAGACAACACTCCATCCCATGCTGCAGAAATACCAGTGACTGTTTGGCTGCTATGGGTATACAGGGAGAAAAACTCAAGGTGGGGCCACCATCATCCCTTGACATCAACCCTACTGAGAAGCTGTGGCACATCCTTAAAAGGAAGATGTATGAGGGTGGGGGGCAAGATGTTCGAACAGCAACTTTGAGAGGCAGTTCTGGTCTCCTCAATGATATCAAGGCAGAAGCTATCCATGAACATCCAAGATATGAGAGAGAGAGAGAGAGAGAGAGAGAGAGAGAGAATACAATAGTTGAACATTTTCAGTTCTTTACAACCTATTTAAAGATTGGAAACTGTTCTGCAGATTAATCTGGAACACCAAAGTTTGAGTGACTGAAAAAAATATATTTTTCATAATTTTGTTCAATGAAATCCAGATTATTATATAACTTACAATACAATTTTTTACAATAAAAAAAGCCATTTGCACTGATTATTTAAGGGGGAAATGAACAAAAACACCATATGCATCATAATTTGGAACACAGTGTAAACACTGATCCCAGTAACAGCATTTAACCAGTATATTAAGTAATCTCAGAGCTGTGGAGATGGATCAGGCCATGAGACTGGAATTTTTCTTACTTTAATTTGATCACTTGTAGTTTTTACTTTAAGAATAAAGAAACTGACCAACCCTTTCACAATCTGTAAACTGTGTAAACAGTTTTTCGGCTAAAAATATATATTTGTTGTTTTCTGATTCTCTGATGGGTATTTGTGCTTTTTTAAATGTTAATCAAAACCTCAATTAATGAAATTATACTTTTTTCTTGCTCCCACATTTACTAAGATTTAATAGACTAGATAAAAATCATTAAATCATCAAAAAATCCCATTTTAAATAATTTCTGCACCCTTCACAGATTGAGTTTTATTACAAGAAACAGCACATTAACTCAAATAAATTCACATGTTCAGTTTCCTTCTCAGACCTAATTTCATTCTTCTTTCTTTATAAAACAAAAAAAAAGACAGTATTGTTTGAGGTGGTCCAGGTTTATTAAACACAACCTCAATAAATATAGCACCGTTGGAGACAAGAGAATATGTTTAAACACGATCTTCTGACAATCCAGGGTGGGAGTTATACTACCTGGTCAGGATTTAGAAATGATCTGTGCTCCACATGGAGGGTAAAAGGGTCTATGATGAATTTTAGATCAGTAACAGAAAATCAGGATAATATACAACATCGTCGTACGTACAGACATGGGGCTAGAAAGTGACTTAATGCAGTAAATTATTCCAACGTTACTCAGTGAGTTTACGAACTTCTGCTGGAGGGAAACATCCATTTTCAACTCCAGCTTGCTGTTTTACAAAGACAAGTTTTCCTCTCCATTAGATGTTATCAAACATCACGATCATTTCAAAACTAGAAAGAAATAAAAGCCATCATTATAAAAAAAAATATCAGTATATGATGCAAGTCAAGTAACTTTGTTTTTTTCTCAAAAAATGACCAGAGGGTGGCACTGTATTCCTGTCAAACTCCATAAGTAGAGTGGAGGGGGTAAAATGCCAGCATTTCCCTATGTTTTTCCTTTAGGGGGCAGCAGTACTCTTGTCTTGTTTTGTATTTCATTTGTACATCCTCCTTACTGTCTAACTACTGTAAACACTCCCTATGCGTTAGCTTATGAGTTAATATTCAACATTTATTCCCTGACATTAAACCCTCTATGTATAAAGAATACCAGCATCCAACATGTTCTACAGGTTCTAAAATACATCAATATAATGAAAATGTATCCTATTTCATGAACAGCTATCTCCTCAGGAATATGGCCTTTTATCTTGTCTTGTCTATCAGAATTATTCCTTATTCTGCCATGAGGATGTTAGCAGGTCCATTTCTTAGCTGTCATCAACTTTCTCTACTTTCTGAAGTTGCCGAGCTGGACGCCCCTCCGGCCAGTCACACAGCGAAAGGTGACTGGCTGTATGCTCCAGTATTTAACTGGGTTGGCAAACAGGCTGATGACTGTGTACTGATTCTTCTTGACGTTGGCAGTGGCGGGACAGAAGTCGTTGACTCCCACATAGCCGATCTTGTTGCGATGAAGGTAAATCACCTGTGGAGACGGAGAATAGTCTTTAAATTCGATTTATGTAGCACGTTTGTTTTACACATTGATGTTAAATCTAAATGTTGACCCTAAATGTTTTTTATATCTATATATGCTAATTGCCCCTGCCCCTGTCATAACCTCAACAAATATACAATCAGAGACCTAAACGCAACCACTCATACCCTTATTCCCAGTGTGGCATTAAAGTATTTTGAGTTATACACAAAGATTATTTTAATTGCAGAATGTTTTTATTTTTGCTGTTGAACACAGCCACAGTGACTTCTCTGAGTGAAAAACTGTTGAGGAATAAGACAGTCGTGCATCATAGGGGGTGTGAGCTGCTATTTTCACTTTTGAGTTATAAGGCATGTCTTTTTTTATTCTACCACCAGGGGGTGCTGAAGTGGTTTTTATTAATAAACTAGCTCAAATACAAGATGATATGTTAACCATGAGAAACTTGTGCAAATTTACAGATTTGTTCTCTATATTAGTGCTTGAAAGCCATATTTGTGTATTTTCTGCTTCATGTTTTCACTAGTTTGACATGTCATTGAATATAGTAGACCATCGTTAAACATCTTTGGCTACAACAAACATCAATAGTTACTCTGCTTGTTCTGACTCGTCGACTGACTGTCGATGAGTTGGGTATTCAATGTTGACGTACACCTTAAAGAACTGATACAGATTTCAGAGTCAGATTGATGACTGCTCACCTGGAGGTAGCGCAGGGAATTAAGGCCTAGTGGGACTTTTTTCAGACGGTTGTGGTCCAGGTGGATCTCACGGATGTTTGGGATGCTGGCGAAGCTGCCGTTTTCTACAGACCTGATCTGGTTAAAACCCAGTCCTAACCTGTACACATGATCAAGGATAGTTGAAGGTGTTAATGCTTATTGGTAGAAATGGCCTGCTCTGGAGAAATAAGAAACAGATTTACAAATCAGCTTGTCAAACATATTCAATCTGAGGACGCATAAAGCCTGTGAGAAGGTTGTGGGTGGGTGGGTGCTATTATCAGTGATGGTGCTGGTTGTCACCTCTGCAGGTTTTTGTATCTGATGAAGTCCTCTACTTCCACCTTTGAGATCTTGTTGTAGTCCAGGCTCAGCTCTGTGATGGAAGATGGGAAGTCTGGGAGGTAGAACAAACCCATTAAACTCCTGAAACATCTTTTATTTACTGCACTGAGAATGATCTGAAACCAAACTTGTTCAGTTAAAGCGCTATTCTACCAGACAGGAACAGTTTTGAGCATAAATCTGTTGTACAGTCTCTGTGTGGTGTTGTGACGCTGTAGGAGCATGAGGAGAAAGAAAGGCTCACAATTGATTTGCTGAGTGATGTCTTACCTTTTGGCACAGCTGTTAGTTTGGCCTCTGCTATACCGATATACAGAGACGACAAGCCATTAAATGCTCCGATCTCAATTCCACTGTTGGCCAAAGGGTTGGCTCCCAACTCTGTTTGGAAAAGCGCAAACATCTGGTTGATTGATCAATGAGTCATTAATATGATGGAAAACATGGACTTGTGACTTATAATGATTCTGTTGTGAGGGAATTCTCATCAGCCGCTCTTAGAGTTCTGCACACGCAGCTTTATTGAAATGATCCATTCATGTAATTCATCTGAAAAGACTATTACCTTGAAATTTTCCCAATAAAACTGCATTAAGAAATTTAAAAAGTTAAAGTTTGGCTTGTTGAAAAAGTGGGTTATATTACTTGAAGTTTTGGTCTAACTGTCCTGTTTCAGTTTTAGTCTCTTGACCTTCTAAAATCTCTGGTGTCCCAATTGGGGGACGATGAGAACAGATGGTGTCAAACTGGACCAAAATGGCCATTTTGAAGACCTCACCTGAACCGTCTGTAATAAAACCTCTTGAATTGTTTTTTGCTTCACTTTATCAGAGTTGGCCTCTGCAGAGAATATGTTCATGTATTGTTTTGTATTGTATTATGATTGTTACTGAGGGACATTAACATTGCTCTTGAAATTGTTTTTTTTTTTTTTAAAGCAAACCTAAAACATTATGTGCCATCTCAACCAATCCCCCTTTCATATGACTCCAGAAGTATTCAAATAGACCTTGTGGTTGCAGAGGAAGACTGACGAGCAAAGGGTTTTAAAGTACCAGAATTTACAGGCATGTTAGTCCCACATTAATTAAACTAAACTCCAGTACAAAACTCAAGTTCCTGATTTAGTCTGTTAGATTAGGTCAGGTCACATTCTTCATTCAGGCTCTTACAGATATGAAGGTTAGAAGACTTGCTGATTAAGATTAAATATTCCTTTACTTGTTATTATCATTGTGCATGCGAACACACAAGAAAATTAAAGTTTTCTATAGCTGGCTGTTGTCTGGTCTAGTGTTAAAAAAAGAATAATTTCATTAACTTAACCAACTTTCTCATAGTTGCCTGAAATTTGACAAATATGTCTTACTTCGAGGCTGAAAACCAATAATTGCATCAAGTGTTTCTTCTGACTTTGTATCCTGACATTTTGAGCCCTTTGTCTATTTATTAGGCCTCAGATTGGAAGTTACATACCTGTGAGTATATCTCTACAACCACAAGGTCTATTTGAATCCTTTTGGACTCATTAGCTGAGTTCACATGTAGAACTTTTGATCCCGTTGGATGTCCAATCAGAATAAAAATGCGTTAACACCTGAGCTTATCCACTAGCCTCGATCAGGATCAATTTTAGAGGTGCTTTAAACCTTTCCACAATCACATCAACAGGAAATAACCATGTATACACTCATTCCGATCATTTCTGGGGTGTTTCTGCGCATGGTTGGACCACACGGGGGTTAGGTAACGTAATGAGCCTCAGGAAGACTTGAAAAATGACGGCAGCCAAATAGATAAGGACTGTGGCAGATACGTTTTTGTTGGAAACTCTAAAAGAGTTCAGGATTATTGAGCGTTAACAGTCAAACGGCCCGAAACAATTTTTTCACGCAGTTATTTGATTAAAATTTTATCCTTTTTGTTGTCTTCTTCTTCCAAATTAGTACACGTTGCACTCGTCGGAAATCTTTTCATCTTGTAAACTCACAACTAATCAGACTTTATCATGGGGCCATGTTAAAATGTCCATTGGAATCTGATCAGATTGAGTTCAATCAGATAAAAAAATATTTGTCCATGTAAACATAGATATAGTAGATATAGTAGATGTGTAAATATCTGTATATGTTACTGGTTAATAAATGAAGATGGCTTACGGCACAAATTAAAAAGTTTCAGGCTTGCCTAAAAAAACACTTTAATCCATCCATCCATCTTCTACCGCTTATCCAGGATTGGGTCGTGGGGGCCGGGGGCAGCAGCCTAAGCGGGGAAGCCCAGACTTCCCTCTCCCCAGCAACATTAGCCAGCTCATCCAGGGGGATCCCGAGGCGCTCCCAGGCCAGCTGAGAGATGTAATCCCACCAGCGTGTCCTGGGTCTTCCACGGGGTCTCCTCCCAGTGGGACTTGTGGGACCCATAATACCTCACCAGGGAGACGTCCATTTCGGCCGCTTTCATTTGCGATCTCGTTCTTTCGGTCACTACTCAGAGCTTATGACCATGAATATCCCTTTTAAATAATGCATCCTTAGCTTTAAACCTTTATAAAATCATAGTACAATATGTGGACATTGTCTGTGCAAAGCTCAACTCTGACAAAGAGAAGCACAACAAAATTAGAAAGGTTTTAGTACAAACAGTTTAGAGGAGGTATGGCCCAGTATGGGACCATCTGTTTTAGTGTCCCCCATTTGTGAAACCTCAGGTTTTAAAAGCTTAACCATGTGGTTTGAGTTTTCTATACTTGGCCAACTGTAAATAAGTTTGAACGGATCATTTTAAAAGCTGCAATGACCGACTCTCTCTAGTCTGGCTTCTTGGTGTTGACCCAGGCTAAGTCTTAAGGCTACATTGTATTGGATTGTAATAAACTGCTGTCATGTTTGGGTTTAGTAGGAACCTACAGACTCGTCTGAAACGGTTGACGCATATCTGACACAAGAAACTGAAACCCGTTCTTACCCAGCACATGCAGCTTCCTCAAGCCTTTAAATGCATCCTTCTGGATTCTGTTGATGTTGTTTTCATGGAATCGCAGCTCGAGGACGTTGGGAGGCAGATTTGCAGGGATCTCAGTCAGCAGGTTGTAAGAGAGATACAGCAGTTTTAGGTTGTCCATGTTCCTGAAAGCCTTTGGGTGAATCTTGGATATCTTGTTCTTGATCAGAAACAGTCCCTGTTGTTGGGGAGGGGGTGGGGGGGTGTCGGGGAGAGTGTCATAGAAAACTTAATGGATTCAATTAATTTTTTTGCTGCATTTTATACAATAAGGTCCAATTTTCATGTCTCAGTAATAGTCACTATGACCTTGTCAAACGTTTGCAGCCAACAATAAATCTGAACCAGCCAAGATGCTTTGAATGAAACAATTATGTCTTCTTTGTAATGCCAAATGTTTTGACAGAGGGAATCTGCTCAGGATAAGGCTGTTTTGGACTCTTTTTTTTTTCACAAGTAGAATCACGATTAAGATTTGAGTAAAATTAGATTCATCAGAAGTATAACTGATTAAAAACAAACAAACACAAATTTCAGGGTCAGATCAGCTGTAGCCTGTAAACAAGAAGAAATGAATTAGTAGAAAATAGTTGTATTGTGTCTGTTGTAGTTCAGAGCAGATATTCAAGCCTTGATGTTATTTAATCCCAACTGAATCAACAGCTGTCAGATCAAAGACAAACCTGCTCCTCAGCTGGAAGTTATTTTGTTTTCCATTTCTGAGATGAGAATGCTGATTGTAGCCCTGCAGCCATCGCGTCTCCAAGTCTATTGTGAGGCCTAATGGATAAGCTTCTCCCTAGCAGTTGCAGTTCATCATTTCCAAACTTTTCCTCCCTTTAATGTGACTTATAACTGTACAATTCAATAAAAAATATTCCCAAAAATCTTCTTTCTTTTTTTTAAAAGTGAAAATGAGAAGAAATATACAATAAACTAGTTGTATAAGGGTGGACAGCCTTAAACAAATACTTTGTTAAAGCAACCTTTGATTAATATTTACTCAGTTTCCTGCTACTGGCAAGGCCATTATCTTTTTTTTAAAGGCATCACTCAGGGTAAGGGTACAATAACATTTCCACAGTATGGATACACCAATGAACACAGGGAAGACAATCATCAAAAAATAGAGAAAATATGGGACAGCAGAGATGATACAAAAAACTGGACATCCCCCCAAAACTGATGTAAAGACTAGATTAAAAATGGTCAGAAGGGCTGGCAAGAGACCTTCAGCAACATGGAAGGAGGTGCAGGAAGTTCTGAAAGTACTGGTTTTGTCCTACATGCGACAACAATCTCCTTAATTATGTAGATGTCTGGACTGTGGGGTAGGGTTGAAGACAGAGGTCTTTTACGACAATGACAAAACCTCCAAGTCCAGCTTCAATCTTGAAAAAAGAAAACATTAAGAAAACACATCAAATCTCCCAAAAGCATGTTGGAAAATGTGTTCTGGTCTGATGAAACAAAGCTAAAAAAAAAATTCAAATCCAACACAAAGAGCACTTTGCATCCCCAAATAACACACCATGCCGAAAATGAAGCATGGTGGTGGTAATATCATGGTACAGGGTCGCTTTTCTTCAGCTGAAACTGGGACTTTAGCCAAGGTGGAGAAAATTCTGAACAGTTCCAAATACCAGTCACTCTAAGCCCGATGCCTTCAGGTGTCGGCTAGAAAGCTGAAACTGAAGAGGAATGTCACCTTTCAATTACCCCAAGCAGACATCTAAATTAACACAAAAACAGCTTCCACAGAAGAAAATAAAAGCTGTGGAAAGGCCGAGCCAGAGACCAGAAACTAAATCCAATGAAAATTCTGTGGGCTGACCTGAAGATAGCTGTTAACATCAGAAGTCCTCACAATCTTGACAGATATATAGAATTTTTAAGGAATAAATCTTGCCAAGGCAAGAAATGCAATGCTGATAGACTCAAACAGACTGAATGCTGGGATTAAATCAAAAGATCCTTTAACATCACAAAAACTTGGAATTTTAACAAGGGTGTAAATATTTATATCTACTGTACGTTGCCTTTTGTAACTGCTGTTATTAATGTGGGAAAGTAGTTGTGCACATTTTAGGTTATATCCTGAATGCTGTACCAGCACGTGAAATTCACCAGCTTGATAATGCCACAAGAAGAATATCATTTATTTGAAGGCAAAACTGATCAATTTCATAGCTTGTCACTGTTGATGCATCATCACATGTAGTGCATCTTTATCTCAGTATCTTCATGTAGAATGTATTGATACAGCTCATTGTGTTGGATGCTGGGACAGGAGATACACGTCTACAAGTACACAAGTTTCTTATTTTGAAAATTACACTACATATTTAAGTGCCATTTTAGAGGATTTCAGCAGAGTACAACAGCAGCTGACATCCTAAGGGACGAGTGTCTGTAGGTCTTTAAGAGAGGTTGTCAAATTACCTGCTTTTTTTACTGGTTAGATTTTAAATTGTTTGGCTAAGAATCTATTGGAAAAGAAAAGAGATGGATACGGAAAAAATAAGAAAGACGGAATAATTGGGAGTACTTGGAGTAATTGAATCACATGCACAGTAACTGAATGCAGAATCTGCTAGTTAACAAGCCCGAAATCTGATCCTCAGCAAAGTCCAACCACCTTTTAAAAAAAACAAAAAAAACTTATTAAAGTAAACAAATGGAACATCCAGATCAGGTGTGAACTGGAAATGTGCCCAGTTTTTCTATTGGATGAACTGATGTCATTATTTCTTCTGGATCTGTTTGATATATTTTCAATCAATCAAAGCTTTATTTATGTAGCACTTTTCACACAAATGAATGCAGCAGCACAAAGGGCTTTACAAAATTAAAGCACTTTTTTTCCAGGTTTTATGAAGGTTTCTCTTACATAAAGCCTGTGGAGGCCTTTGAAGTCGTCCTCCTTGATGTCGGTGATATCATTGTTTTGGAGATCAATCATCACAGTGTCTTCAGGAATCTTCTCAGGAACGGATATTAGACCTGTTGACAGAGACATAGACACCCAATCAAATACAAGAGCTAGAGTCCAAAGGGACTTTGTTGAAATACTTTGTGTAATTTAATACGTTGTAGAGGTGAAGATGAGATCTGTATCTTGGTCAAACATTCTACCTCTCAAATAAAAACAGCTTCTGTGCAACATAGTTTAGGAAGTAGTGATAATACTAATACAGTTTTTGTAATCGCTGCAGCAAACCAAGTATGTTTGGACCAGAGACAATTCAAAAGTGTTCATCAGAAATAATGGTTTCCTTCCCCTGTCTGCACCTTTGGGCAGCTATTACAGAGAACGATGTATAAAGTTAATTAGTGTGAATGCCCTCCAGGTGTTACTGTGATGCCATAGTGCCCTTGAAGTCGCTTGGTCAAATGAAAGGCAACCTCTGATAACAAAATACAACCTCTCTGA
>JBBBVU010000003.1:7788228-7801303 GCA_037177055.1 Atherinosoma microstoma
TGTTGAGTCTTTCAGTTCAACCTTTCACATGAAAATGACTCAATGTGTTGTATTGTGGAAACATTAGAAGGCATTACGTGTTCAATGTCTAAAATTATTTTAGAACTACAGTGACATAGTTTCATATTTCAGTGGGCCACTGGTTTGAGTGCTTGGCTTTCATCCTCAAGGTTCCAGATTCAATCCCCAGGCAGAGCAGAAGATTTGAAACATTGAGCAGTACATTTTACTTTTACAAAATTAAGCTAATTTGGATATCATTTCACAATTTGAAAATTATTACATCTTTCAACACCTTCAAAAAACTTTGCAGTCTTTCAGCATTTCAGTCCACTCTCTCAGCATTGGGGCATTCACACTGCTGTTACGCAGTAACAGCCTTTCTAGTTTAATATAACTTTTACCACAAAACTGGTAGATGTTTATAAATGCACATATATAAGAGTTTTGATAGACATGCATTTCCCCATTTTTATGTTATAAGTCTGTTAATGTGTCAAGGTCCAAATCAAATATGGCACAAAAAAACCCTGACAGCAAAAACTTGGGTTTCAAACAGCATTTAATGCTGTTTTTGTATTTTGTATGTTTTTGTAAAATCAGTTGTTCATAGATTTCCTTAAAGGGACATTTGCCGCAGGCATAGATAGAACAGGCGGTGCTGCTCAGGCTTCCAAAAGCTGATCAGAAGAAAGTGGGCTTTTAGGGAAATTGTGATGCACAGAATATAACCTGGTTTTAACTTTTGAAAGAACATAACTTTCAGGTCCTCCCTCTCTGCTGTGCTACAGCTCTGCTTTCAGGGCTCATTCCTGCAAAGGGGCCGGTGCCCACATTAACTGAAGCTGCTGACACCGGTAATAGACCCTCCTGGTGGTCACAAGTTGTTTTTAATTCAGGGCAAATCTGTTTAAAGATACAAGGAAGAGCCAAACGAACCATATTGGGGGTTTTTGTTTGTTTTTGTTTTGTCTTTCACTGTTTTTTGGTCTTATGTTTTTATTTCAAGGTATTGTGACAGTTTAAGCAAATCTAAAAAGCCATTTTTATTCAATTTGCCAAGTTCAAAGACACAGAACATAAAAGGACTCATTTTAGACGAAGGATGAACTGAGGAGCCAAATAAAAGGCAAGCGGAAGATTGACTTCTTGTTAATTTTCTGTTATGTCTTGACTCAAACAAAGACATTGTTAGTTTTGATCATCGGATTATAAGATTTGTAAACAATATGAAATAATATATCACAGCATCAGACTGGTAAGCAACCTCTGATGTACCACATCTCTGTAACCTCTAGAAAACATGCAGTGTGTTCTGACAGAGCCGTTTCTTACCCTTGTCCGAGCACTGCACCACTCCAGGTGAACATCGGCAACTAGCTGGGCAGTCGTCATCGTCATCATAGTCATCATCATCATCGTCGTCGTCGTCATCATCGTCATCCCAATTCCAATCCTTCAACATGACGTCGTAGTTTTTCATATAGTCCGTGATGTCGACTGGCTGGTACTGTTTGGTGTTGCCTAGCGCCAGTAGGCAAAGCAGGAGGAGGGCTCTCATGATTTGATCAGACCAGCGATCGATTAGCCAGCAACCAGGAAGACCTGTCAAAGAGCACAGGTTAGGTTAGCTCTCAAACCAACAGACGGGACCAGACTTATGGTGTAGGTCCATGGTCAAGAATGATCTGCTTGTGTAACTGATTGACTGACCACTACAATGTGAAAAGAGCTTTTGCAGGTTCTGGTTGTACAGGGCCCTGAAGAAAAGTCTCACAGCAAATCCGAAATCACTTACTGTGTGATTTGGGATGAATATGTTTATCAGTGCAGCTGAAATTCTGATACTGATGAAGAGATTCTGTCAGGCAGTTTTTCTCTTGGCTAAACTTTTCTTTTTGAGCTGCAGAGCAGCAATTACAGTCTCCAAATCACAGAAAACAGTCCCATCAATTTTTTAGTGGGGCTAACTTTTAGGACTGGTGATTGAATATGAATATAGTCTAAAGTTAGCATTTAGCAACATATTTTAGCTGTGTATTGACATAGTCAGGCTGAAGGCTTGTATGGTCTGTGTGTTTGTTTCCTTGTATAAACAGCTTCATATCTTGCATAGAGATGGGCAACACTGCTGATTCTGAGATCCCTTTCCATCTGAATCCCTATCATACGGGATCCACAGTGGAAAGAAATCCCATGATGCTGGTCGTCTATTAACAAGAGTTAAGAGACGACCAGAGAGGTTATATGCATGGCTACATTTCAGGCCAGTGATAGCGTCACGTCACCGTTGTGGTGTGGAGGGAGGACTGAGCCCGCTGCTAATGATGGAAGCCCAAAGAGATTGTGGTGCATGTAAGAGGGGGAAAAATCCATATTTTCATAAAAATAAATTCCCATAAACTGAAAATTCGATTAATCGATTTTATCGATTAATCGCAAGCCTTAACTGTTCCTCATGTATTTGTACATATGTGTTTTTCTGTGTTCTTAAACTCTTAAATTCTGCTTGTATCAACACCATGTCTTCCTCACATACACAGCCCCATGGTGTGTTTTATTCTTCAACACATCAAAAGCGAGTCATTTCCCTGCCACACAGACAAGTGCTTTCGGGGTAAAAAAAACACCAAGAAGCTTCGGAAAGAAGTGGAGGTGGAGTTACAGGAGCTGAAGACTCAATGACTTGTCGCATATTGTGAATAGAGGCTTTGCAAGTGATTTCTGTAGTCCCAACAGATGTTAATTCTCTGAAACAGAGCCGCTCTGTGTTCTGGGTTTTTCTTTCCTGCTTGAAAAACAGAAAATCTTTCACGAGTGTTGACCAGAATTATGTCTGCCTCATAGGACAGAGATTAGTTTTTAGGAGTTTAATCGGCTGTTTGGAGAAAGGCGCTTTGCACCAACACAAACAGAACAGAAATCCCAAACCCAGTTCTGCACCTCATCTGGCTATGTCCCTCATGAATGAGTGACTGTAATGGTTTTCACACTGCGATTTAGAGCTTTGGACCAAGCTTGATTTGGTCCACAGATCTGTCTGAGGAGCCACCTGGACCTGTGAGCCCCTCTGTTCTGTTCTCATGGTCCAGGATCACATTAATGGCTGCTGTATTTTTGAAAAACTGCTTTACAATTTAGGGTTTGGCTTCCTTCATGAAACCAAACGGAAAACCTTAGAAATGATCACAACTGAAAACAATAAGAAAGCACGAATTCTGCTGCAAAAGAAGTTTTTTGACTGATGCTGCTTCTTTCAATACTGGATTTTCCTCCAGATGTAACTTAGATATACTTAAATATATATTAATAACAGTTTAATGAGAGGGATTCAGAATAGATTTGGATAATAAATAAAAGAATATTTGGGTTTATCCATCAAAAACAGATGTGAATTGTTCTAACAGTTTTTAAATCCATTTCACAGTTAACATTAATGGCTTCATAAGTCTGTTAAAGTGATAACATCTGGTCCTTTAGACATTGATCGCATTTTCATTTATGTTTCATTTGGACATGTAAACGTGAAAAGGCCACGGTGAGAGTCGGGTGACATTAATATCAGATTGGCTTGTAGTGAGGTTCAGTGTGATATTCTTTTTAAAAATCACAGTTTCTTTAACAACATTTGGCAGTACATTTCACATAAGCATGCCAAGTGCACATTATTTGCGTAAAACATGGCAGTGTGGATGGAAGCTGCTGTAAATAGAACGTTTTGTCATGTTGCAGCTTGTTGAACAATCACTGCTACTCATGAGGGTTTAATTGCTCTACAATCACAGCCTGGTTGTCATCAGCCAGATAGACACACAAACTGTTTTTTACTTCGCCTGAGGTGAGAAGCTGCACCACCAAAAACTCCGCATCCTTGTCGGGTTACAGTTTCTCATAAAAAATTACGTTTTGCCATAAAAATTAATATCGAGCTAACAAGCACGCAGCAGTGTGTTAAATAAAATGATGGAGGGTCGCAGATAAATAATCACACACAACAAGATGGCTTTAAGAAGAAAACTATGTAAATTTGTTGTCTCAAAGATACGTTTTTTATAACTTGAGTTAACTGGAGCGATGTGAGTTTGGAGAACTTGCTTTCCAGCAGAAACTTGGTGTTGAAGTGGTCTTTGCTAAAATAATGTCAGACCTCTGACTTCTTTGTTACTCTGCAGCAGCAGCTGCTTGTACGATTGGTTTTAAGCAGAGGGATATCTATAATTACCAAAATACACACTTTTATTCAATCAATTGCATTTTATTCTTCCTGAATAACTCAGTTTAATTAATTGAAATATAACTGTGAGAAACAAGAAGAAAAAAGAAAACTAAAGAAGAGAGACATTTTAGTTTTTATGATTGAAAAATGGGCGTGACATTACAGTTTTCAAAATCATCTCTTACTAAAATCCTTTTAGCATGGCCTTTTTTTTAAATGACCCATGTCATTTAATCTTAAACCGAATGCGAAAAAGATATAAAATGTATGTTTTACATCCTTGTCTTATTTACATAAGAACATTGATTTATTTAACCTTTTTGCTCTCCAATTTTTGGGGGTTTCTCTTGACAGGTGATTTATATAAAATGGATCCCCCTCTGCTATGTGTGTGCTCAGACTTGTGCATTGTTGAGTCTGATATGTAAATGTTAGGCTCAATTTCGCCAGACTGCTCCCGTGCAGTGTTGCAAGAAAGCACCAGAGAGGTAATTCCTACATGACACTGACCGGTTCAGTTGGCATCAGCAGGAGTAAAGTGGCTTCTGTCACACCCCAGACAGACAGCAAACAGGCCAAGGCAATGGCTCTACACAAACTTTTATTCATGTCCGTCTCATTTATCTTGTTTGTTTTGGTTATTGTTTTCTATTTTCTATTTCTTTCTAATCTGTTAAAACAAACATAAACTAAGTTTTCAGCCCTGCAGATGTCACCCCAAACAATCCAACCTAAGTTCAGTTTCCTTCTCCAGCCTGAATTAATAATGTATTGCTAAAACAGTACATGAGTAGAGGGCATGCAGAGTTCCTGGAGGGATCACTTTCAGAAAGTGTTGCTCCTACTCCCCACCAGTGTTTCCATAAAGACCCAAAAACCTCTACTGGAAATAAGTTCCTGCAGCCAACATAAATGTTTGTCCAACTCTCACCTATTTACCAGCTGCCGTGATTCTCAAAATGATTTATACATCTCCCTCTATTACACCCTCTGAGAGCTAGCAAAGAGGCTGAGATGTCTGGTTGCGTGCTTCAGCCTGTGCTGTCGGATTATGAGCCCCCCCAGTTGAACGTGCAGTCCACCCACAAATATGTGATGGTGGTCGAGCATCCTGCTTCGACAGCAAATACGGCTCCGATGAGACCCCTCCTCTGCTGGCTTCTTATTCCACATGTGCTCATATATCACAGAGAGGATGGTTTTTCTTGATTGGTGCTTTGTAACTTGGCAGTATGTTGGAGATAAATTTTCCTGTTGTTGTTGTTTTTTTACTGAATCAAACAAGCCTCAAAAATGAATAAATCTCCCTTGCTCCAGGCAGACTGATGCAGACAAATTATACCTTTAAAGAGGTCTGAAATTTCTAAAACATTTGAACCAGAGACATTTAACCAGCTTTTACCCTCCCTGCTGCATCAATCACAACTCTAACCACCCTGCCTTGTTTTCAATATTCAGATAATGTCAAGTTCTTTTCATTAAAATGTCTAAATATTTTAAGATCACAATGACTCTCTACCTAAAGATTTGGTTTACAAGTGAAGAAAAACATGAAATACTCAAGAAACCAGAAGACAATTGGAGCATTGATTATTGTTTTTATGTGGTAAATCATATTCAGATATTAGTAAAAATCAGCAAATATGTACTGTAAATACTTTTGTCAGTTTGATTATTTTTCTTTTTTTTAGAGATGTCTTTGCCTCATGTAACATGTTTACAGTCAGTTCATAGAAATTTACCTTCCCTGTTGGGAAATTACTCATACAAATTACAACATAAATTATCACAGCATTCAAAATAAAGTTATTAATCATCTTACCCCTTCAACATGATCTTCATTCATTGATCATTTCAATGCAACCCAAACTTGTTTAGAAATGCAGTATTTAAAATGTAAGCCGTTATCAACTCAACTCAACTTTATTTATAAAGCGCTTTAAAACAACCTCAGCTGACACAAAGTGCTGTAAAAAAAAAAACACAGAAACACAAAGAAATAAAACAATTAACACTGAAAATAAATAAAAAATTAAATAATTGCTTTATTGTTTTTAAAACAATTTAAAAACAAATAAACAATTTTAAAAAGAATAAAAACAAAAACTATTTAAAAACAAATAAAACCAATAATCAAACAAACCATAAAACACCAAAACAGAAGCAGAGTCTCATGCCGGGTTGAAAGCCAAGGAATAAAAATGGGTTTTAAGACGAGTTTTAAAAATGATCACATCATGTGGGTCCACTTAAACATCTCCGGCAGACAGCCTCCAAACAGATCAAAATACCACGTTTTCTACATGTAAAACCAGCCAGGACTCAACAGACTTTTTGTTGATAAACCAAGGTGTGTCCTACCTCAGCCGTCAGGTGTGTGTGTCCCGGTTTAAACCCCACGCACTGAACAGAGCAGCAGCAGCAGGGTCCAACTGGAAGGCTGAGACAGATCCTCAGTTAATACATTCCCAGTGAATGAAGAACAGCATCACCCTCTCTCCTCACAAGAAAAAAAAAAAACGGCCCTCAGAACACCCCCACCAACGGAAAACCGCCACCACTTTGGATGAGAGGTTCAGTTTCAGTAAAGAGCTCTCGACTCAGTGAGTGATCACACCGTCTGAACGTCTCTGGGACTAGGGTTGAAAAAGCATTGTTAGGACTTTAGTCATGTGCTTTTCATCAGGAGCTTTGAAGTGCTGCCAGGGTAGTTAGCTTCAGACTCCTGCATGCTCAGGTTTTATATTGAACAGGGCGGTAGGTCTGTCACCTCCCCTCCCTTCACGGCACGCTGCCAAATTAAATGTGAATGGAGCCTGTACTGAGGCCTGTTGGCACTGAGTTGAATGAGGGTGGTGGATGAAACCTCAGCAGGGTGGAGGTGAGCCTGAACTACCAAAGATTTTTAGCACCAGTCGTCAGACATCTTGCTACGTCTGTCATGAAATTGACGTTCAACATTTAATTCCAAGGCGATATACACGTTCGCTACCAGATTTGGTGGGAAATACTTATGAAGAGGTTGGAGGGGTGGATGGAGGTATAAATCCACCTACTCTGAAGCTACACGTCCTGGGTTTTTGACCTAACCCTAATGCAAGGGTCTTTCACTTCCTTTCACTTTTTTAAAAACTTTGTTTACATTCACAAATGATTAGTTCAATTGAGAATATACTTGTTCTTAATTACACATACACATGTTTAGCATGGCTGCCTTGCATATTTTGCCTTTAAAATGTTTTTTGTGCACGTTCTCAGAAATTAACGTTTGCTAGCTGTAACATCTGAGTAACCAGGAGGGGAAGTGTCGGGACCAATATGAGCTGATAAGGTCACAGGTTTGATAACGGTAAAAATGACGGAAAGTTTCAATGAAAGCGTGTTGACCAAGTCCGACATTACACGCATCTTTACAATGTATCATCAATTTCTTACATTAGCAAAACGAGTGAGACGTGCTCGCCATTGTCACGGTGTGCTATTTTTGGGGGCCTTGCGTTACAACATCGCTGCTGTTGTTTTATCTGCTGTGATGTCAAAATGAATGTCTAGTTTAGCATAGCCTTTAATCTGAGCTGGGAGCAGCTGGCATCGTTTCGGGCAGCAGGCAGTTGAACAGAATGCTGTCTGACTTGTTACGACAGAGACATTCTGACTTAAGGTGGCATTAAAAAATATCCTCATTTATTTGGAAAGCAGATACAGAAGCAAGGGAGAGAGGCGATGCTTTACGAGATCAAACTTTATGTTGTGTTTATTTTGTCTTGTACTCTGCATAATGGTTGTCTTAATGAGGCACAACAGGAAAACCCTCAGCTTTAAAATTCAGGCAGAAATGAGAAATACCTCCCAAGAATGGAAAAGCTAAGAGGAGCTTGTTCCCTCGAGGGCTCATTTTTCCATCCAGTGCTGGTTTTTTTCTGCTGAGCTGAGCTGGAACAACGCAACTTATGTGCAGAGCCAAACCATCCAAATACCCAGCCCTGGTTTGGCAGTCAGAAGAACTGATGTGGGATCGACTCTGTTCTGGTTTTAGAGCATCTTTTGAGCAGGGAAATCATATTTCCAAGATCTGGTTGAAAGATCATCTATTCAGCCAGGAGCCAGCTGAGGTCTGTCATGTTCAACATGCACTTAGAATTCCTGAGCTTAGAGGAATTATCAGATCTCCCACCAGTAGATTCAGATTCTTTATCTAAGAGAAAGAAAAACATGCTGGAGAATAGGGTTGTCTTGTTCATTGTACACCTCAGACTTCCAGTACAACTCTGAGTCTCGTCATCTACGGAAATACTCTAATTACTCTGCAGTTGCAGGGGGTATCAGTGATGGACAAGAGAACTGCTCAGTCAGTTTGTGAGATGGTGCGGAAATCATCAATTCAGCTTGAACACAAGCAAAACAGATGATTGTTGATTTCAGGAGGAACAGGAGTAAACAAAACACTGTTTACATCCTGGGAGAAGAGGTGGACGTAGTGGAGGAATACAGATACTTGGAAGTTCAGCTGGACAACAGACTAGACTGGAAATGTAACTCTGAGGATGTCTCCAACAAGGGACAGAGCAGACTTTACTTCTTAATGAAGCTGAAATCATTCAATGTCTCCACCAAGATGTCGAATGTCTTGGAAAGTGCAATCAGCTGCACAGCCATCTCCTAGCAGCATCAGAGCCACTTTTTTTCCCTCATTATTTTATGATCCTCCTTTGTCTGAGGTTAGCCTAGCCACCTGGCCAATTATAATGACAAGCCAGTGTGAAGAAGTTTTGGTTGGTGGAACAGCGACATAATGCTGAAGCAGTAGAAGTTACAACATTGGCCACTTTTTGTCATACAATCTTTTTTTGTGTGTGTGTTTAAGTAAATTATTTTCTCCCAAAAAAATCCTGGTAATATTGTGCAGTGTGTTTCATAATAAAAATAATAAGAAAATAAGAAGAAGAAGAATCGCTTAATATTTAACTTGTAGTGGAGTTCATCGGTGAACAGAGCAGGGCCAAAACCACTAAAAGCCCGACTGAATCACTGTAAGCTAGTACACCTTTATGGTTCCCCTGATAGTACCTCAGACTCGGTTCCCAGTTGCTCATAATCTTGGCTTCATAACTGTACGGAAGCAATGTCCTGTTCTGAATCAGATATTCGGTTTATTGGACACCCTTTTCCCAAACATTCCTGGAACCTGATTAGTTCCTGATGGAAATCTGCCTGTGAATTTCTGCTCTGTGAACTTTGGAAGCATGCAGGTTTTGTTTGTCTGCAGCAGAAGGATAATTGCTCTTGCATTATATCCTTATGTGTAGTCTTAGTTTGTTAGAATGCAGAGCTTCAGCTCGGAGCAGGCTGTCTGTCACGCCATCAGTCTCTGTTCATAAAAACGTCATCCTTGTTAAGCTGACTGCTCTGCCACAAAATGATTTAATTCTCTAACTTTAATAGTCCAAAGAGGGAAATTGGTTTGTGGTCGTGAAAATCTTGATGGCGTAATTGTTGGAATTACAGTTTTCAAATCACAAATTAAATGTTAGAGATAATTTCCTGAAGGAAGAGGGTCTGCATTCCTGATGGGAGGCGGTCGGGATCTTCTCTCGAAGGATCTCATACTTTCCAACCCATCAGACATCTGTGCCGGCTCTGGACTGGCCGGAGCTTGTTGTGTTCTTGTGCTGAGGAGAATTTCCTCCATCTTTTTTTTTTTTTTTTTAAAGCTGCAAGTTACCAAGACGACTTTGATGGTAACCATGCCAAGAAGTTGCCTCAGCGTTGTTACTGTTTTAGTGCCACAGGAACGTCTCCTTGCCAGGAAACATTTGAAAAGAGCCGTGACCCTGCAGCTTCTGTGTGCTGCTTGCTGCTGGGAGCAATACCCAGATCTTAACACTCCTCCATGACATCACCTTCACAGCTCCACCTTATTTTGGCATCCATTAAAACACTGCAGATCAGATGTCTCTGAGCCTCTTTAGTTTGTGGAGCCTTTTGGTTAACGTCTTTAGCTGCATAAAAGAATCCACTGATGAGTCATAATTTTATTTGGTGTTGGGATTATAGCAATAATAATTCACACAAGTAAAAGAAAAAAAGGATCAGATGAACAAAAAAAGGGCGTTTCAGACCTTTTTCATATCATGAATGGAGCATATACGGAAGTCTGATCTTTTCTTCTGGTGAATGCTCTTCTTCTGAGGTGAAGGTCATGTGACTGATTCTTCTTTGAAGCTGATGAACAAAGCAGCTGTTCATTTTGGCAGCTGAGAAGAATTTTTCCTTTTTTACAGGAAAGAAAAACTTTCATGTCTGAGCTCAGCCTCATTTGAAGAAAGTTTCAGATTTATTGTTGTCCACATGTGATTACCTAATATTTCCACCGTGTGTTACCAGAAGAGAAGCTGTGGTTTCTCTGCTCATCGCATTCGTAGTTTTTCCTGTTCCAGTCATCCTTTAGATGTCTGCTGAAGTAAATAATCCTTAACCTCAGGGTTGGATAGGAAAAAAATTCTGATTAGGTTGGCTTTTCCAGCTTTAGCGGAATGCGTATGGTTTGACATTTTATCGTAACTCGTTCAATAAAAGCCATCGTGGCTCCGCTTTGTCTCTGAGGCCTGAAGTGTTAATGTGATAACATGAAATGCAAACAAACACGCTCCTTCGTGTCCTGGATGGGCAGACAGTGTTTGGGATCAGGGAATCCACTGCAGCATCGTTTTTCTTCTTGTTTGGGCATGTAAGTCATGCACATTGCAGACAGATTATTTGCATTCAGTGTCAACATGCAGCTGATCCTAAAAATCTCTTATAGTTTTCAACTGGGGTTTTTTTTTCCGTTTTTTTTTTCTTCTCTGATATAAAAATAAAATAAAGCATGTAACACATTAAATGTGCCGAGTTGTGAATCTGTCCGACTGACTGTTGGAGCTGGTATGTATTTCTATGCAGCCAAAGGGTTTGTCAACTGTTTTGTTTTGTGTTTTTTTTGTGGTTCAACCAGAAAAGGTCCAAAAGCAGATTGAATGGGGGCGTTCAAAGTTTTTAAAATGCTTTGGTCAATTTCCCTTCCTGAGCTTGTACGTTGGAACAACCAGATTTGCCGGATAATGGGTTGAGATAGCATTTAAACCAAAGTCCAGATAGTCCAACCTCCATGAGTCCGTTTAAAAAAATGATCTACAGTACCAATGGCAGCATTGAGGTCAAGAAGAACCAACACAGTTTCCTCTGGTCCATGTTGGTTCTGAGGTTGTTTAAAATCTTGACCAGTGCCGTCTCCATACTGTGTTTCGCTCTAAAACCAGAGTGGAATTTTTCAAATATATGGACAATGGACAAAAAAGTGGAATTTGGGCCACTTTTGCTTACAGGGTGAGTGTAGCCTTCCTGTGTTGAATTTGCATGTTTTCCCTGAGCATATGAGGGTCGTATTCCAGCTTCCTGTGGCAGCTATTCATTTCATTTCTGGGTAAGAAGCAAGCTTAGATGATCACACAGATAGTTTCTGGAGTTGTATGAATTTCAGTTTGACCACTTAAACCAAAGCTGACATAAAGAACCAATGGCAAGGAGAAGCCCCCAGCTCTGTCTGCTTCCCTCCCTAGCATCTGGGCAAACTGTAAGCACTTGAATGCATCACAAAGACGACTAGAACATATAATGTACACCTACAGCAGAGGTCATAATGGTGAGGAGGGGGCAGTACACAGTAATATAGAAGTAGGCCTGTCACGAAAACAAATTGGGCTGTGCGATTAATTGTCTCAGAAATTATTGCGACAGACGATTATATTGCGCAAAGCAATATTGTCATTTTGAGACGATTTTCAAGTTATTTTATGATAATGCCATAAAATATGGCATTTGGTGAAAAGAATTTGACACAAAACGAGCAAAAAAGACTGAGGCAGAAAAAGGACAGAGAACTTTAGGTTACTTGCGTAACCCCGGTTCTCTGAGCAGCATGAGTGAGTGTCTCACTATGGGAACGCACTGGGCGTGACCTCATCAGAAGCTCTTATTCCACTCTTCCAGCCATGATTGGCTGGAGCATGTCTGTCATTGCCAGGGAGGGCGGAGACCCCGACCCTATTTAAAGGGATGGCACTCCACAGGCAGGTTATTCAGAAGCGCTCACCTCTTCCTCACTACGAATGAGCAAGGAGAGTGGTCTGGTGAGACACTCACTCATGCTACTCAGAGAACTGGGGTTACGCAAGTAACCTAAAGTTCTTTTTCATAGCATTCGTTTCGTGTCTCACTATAGGAAAAATACTGACTCCCGGATTGCCTAAGCAGAAGGTCTTGGGAAACCTGCTGTAATGCAGAGTCTGTCACTCGCAACCTCCTGGTCTGACCGGTGCCAGACTGAGCACTGAGTGGGCCAATGGTGGCATTGTGACGTCAAGCCTGTAAAACCGGATAAATGTTTGAAGAGAAGCCCAGCTTGCTGCGGCACAGATCTCCTGAATGGATACTCCCCTAAACAGGGCCCAAGAGGTAGAGAAGCCCCTGGCGGAATGGGCACGCAGACCCTCTGGAGGCTGCAGCCCCATGGAGCTGTAGGCTAAGGAAATAGCGCCAACAATCCAGTGAGACAGCCGCCGTTTAGACACCAGCTTCCCCAAGTGAGCCTTAGCCCACGACACAAAAAGTTGGTCACTTTTCCTAAAGGTCTTGGTCCTTTCCATATGAACACGCAAAGCTCGCACTGGGCAAAGCATGTGTAATCGCTGCTTCTCCTCAGACAGGAAGGGTGGGGGGTTGAAGGACACCAAATCAATTGATGAAGATGACCCCAGCACTTTAGGCAAGAAAGCAGGGTTGGGGAGCAAGCTCACCCTCTCATTACCTGCAGAGAATTTCGTG
>JBBBVU010000003.1:7832690-7848131 GCA_037177055.1 Atherinosoma microstoma
CCACCCCATACCATCCTAGAACCCTGATCCCACCCCGTACCATCACAGTACCCTGATCCCACCCTGTACCATCACAGAACCCTGATCCCACCCCATACCATCACAGAACCCTGATCCCACCCCATACCATCACAGTACCCTGATCCCACCCCGTACCATCACAGTACCCTGATCCCACCCCGTACCATCCTAGAACCGTGATCCCACCCCATACCAGCACAGTACCCTGATCCCACCCCGTACCATCCTAGAACCCTGATCCCAGCCTGTACCATCATAGAAGCTGGCTTTTGGACTTGTTGCTGATAGCAGTCTGGAGGCTCCTTTTGCTCTTTGCTTCATTTCTTCCAACAAAGATATAGAATACTGATTGGTCTGACCAGGTTTCCACTGTGTGTTGGTCCAGATGCCTCCTCAACACTGCCTCTTGAACTCCGGACCAGGTTAACATGCGGCTTCTTTTCTGCTCAGTAAAGTCTGAAGTGACATGTGTGAATGTAACTCTGTATTGTAGCCTGACAAAGGTTTACCCAGTAATCTTTATTCATGTGGTTCTATCAGCTGGTGATGAAAATGGTTGTTGATGCAAGTCCGTCTGAGGGATCAGAGATCACGGTGTCTGGCTTAGACTTCCTCCTCTTGTCCTTTACACACTGAAATTCCTGCAGGGATTAAATGATTTAATGCTATTCTGATGGAAATCATCCAGTCTTTCTCTGATAAGCATTTTTTATTTACTATTGAATGATTTGTGTCTGTGTGTGTGTATCAGTCCTCTCAGTAAAACAAGGTTAAAGATAAATGATCTGCAGTCTATATTTTTCTATTAAATCCTCAGAAGTTGATAAACTTCTCCGTCTCCTAACAGAAAACGTATTTCCTTTTCAATGTTATCGTCTCAGAAAGTTCACACGTTTGTTTCTTGATGAAACCCAAAGAGAAAACTGACAGAAGCCAAAGCAGCATCCGTCTGTCAACATGTCGTCTGTAAATCTGATGAATCAACACGACTTCACTCTGCAAAAATTCACTTCTGTGGTTTCACCGTGGCTCATTATAACTGATTAATGTGTCTGTTCAGACCTCTGCGTTCAGTCTGAATGAAGCTCAAACATGCTGAACACGTATTGTAGCGCCACCTGGAGGCCGACCCAACTGATTACACACCAGAAAACCAATAATGAGGAAGAAGCTTTTGTTTAAAAAGACAAGGACAGAAAGTCTTCAACAAATTACCCAAAAAAGCCCCAAATAACATGCTTAAAACCTTTTTTTTTTTTTTTAAAGATCTATGATGGGAATTTTAGGTGAACGGCACTGAGCATGCTCAAACTGATCCAGCCTGTCTTCTCCATCTCTGCAGGAGAAGTTTCCGTCTGTCGTGTCTCTTCCTAGAGGCTGCAAGTCAGAGGTCATGAGCCTGAATCACCCCCAGCTTACTGGGTAAACACTCTCATCTTCATGCACAGCCACACAAAAAAATAAAATTAAAATAAAAAATCTGAACTTAAAGCCCTCTGAGTTCATGGGTGTGCTTTCTGCTTGCAGCTGCGTCCTGTTCCTTCATTGGCAGATTCAGGTTTCCACCGAAGGCGCCGTCACTCCAAAGATCGACCTTCTGACTAAGATCCCAGAGAGAGGTGAGATGTCCGTCTGTCACACTTTAGTCTTCCTGGACTCCACACCTCACGCAGCCTCTGCAGGTGTTGCTACCAGCCAGTAAGATCTTTTCTCTGGTCCTGTTTAGCTTAACTGTTAGGAGCTAGGTTTACAGTTTAGTTGGGATGGACACACTGAATGGAAGTAAGCCATGAAGGACTGAGCTGGGAAGCACAAGACAAACCTGGCAAGACAGGGTTTAAGTAACAGAGAAAATAAACAATACAGAACATAGTAGAGAGAGATTTGAGGATAAAAAGTGTGTGATGATTTATTTTACGATTTATATATTAGGGGTGTCGAACTCATTTGAATTCTGGGGCCACATACACACACATCTGTTCTCCAGTGGACCAGACCTCTAAGATAACAGCATAATAAATAATAAAAACTCCCCATTTTTCCCCTTTGTTTTAGTGCATAGAAGTAGAAGTGTATTATCAAGATGTTTGTTTAATTAACTATCTTTTTAGAAAACCTCTTATGGACGACGTGAAATTTGAGGGAAAAAAGTTTAGTTTCAACAATATGTTGCCTCAATTATACATTTACATGTTTTATTGATTTTATATATGAAAAATAAAAACTATATTCATATTTTAGATATATATTTATATAGGCTATACAAAAAATGTCTATATGTAAATTCAGATTGATATGTATGAGTTTTATGCATTTTTAAATTTCTAAATTTAATCAATTTTATTAACCTCATATATGAAAATGTCAAATTAGACTTATTTCTATTTAGAAATTAAAGTGTAATTGTCTGTATTTTTATTTAATCTATCTACATATTTTATTTATCTTACACAATTATCCATTACAACTTGGATCATAATGAATCTACAAAATCATAAAACATTTAATCAGTTATCTTGAACTGAAAAATAAAGCATTTCACATGATTAGTCATTTTTAAATGTACATACATTTACATTTCACATCTGTGTAGAAATCCCGACCACCTGATCTGACTCACCTCATAATACAAAATTAATTTAGATTTATTAAGTAAAAAAGATTTAAAAGAACAAGTTATTCTCCTGCCTTGTAAATTTTTTATCTTTAGACATAAAAAAAAATTAAACCTCACCTGGACAAATGAGGAATTAGTTACTTTTATTAAAAAAATTGCAGTTAATGTTTTCTATGTATTTTTTACATTTATCCATTCCATCCCGTGGGCCAGATTGGACCATCTGGCAGCCCGGTGTTGGCCCCCGGGCCGTATGTTTGACACTCATGATTTATATAATTTATTAAAATAAAACATCTTACACAATTTTCAGATTAATAATTCTTCTCTGCACTGAAGGAAAAAGCCACCCTAATGTTTGTTTTCTGCCTTTGCCCGTCCTGAATATTTTGTCTGTTTCCTTTGATGAAGTCGTTTCACACACAGTTGCCTTTTATTGTTAGAAACAGCTCAGTTTCCATCTGCCTTCATGGTGATAATGTGACCACCACAAATAGATGAGCATTCATTCAGCAAAATGACAAGATACAACTACTAAAATCATGTCTTTATTAGCATCAAATCCCCAACACAGAAACAAGTAGTACTAGTTTTGGCTTAAAAATAATTGTTTAGGAAGTTTGGATTTATTTTATCAGTATGCTGCTGAAAATATGGAAATGTTGCCTCTATTGACAATAATTTATAATTACTAAATGAGTAATATCTCATCCGTCCTTCCTGCAGATAATTTGTAGTTTTGTTGCTCTTTGTTGCTGTAGCTCTGCAGCTCTTCCCCTCTCAGCCTGTGGGTGGCGCTGATGAGGCTTTTCACAGCCTGCTGAGGATTCTGGGACCTGAAGCTGCCATCGAGTCAGTCATCAGAGCCATCAGCCTTTCATCGGACACTTAACGCACCAGTGTCTGACCATAACACGTTCCCATAGCGTCGTCTGTTTGATTGGCAACCCATGAAGACGTTTGTTTTATTTCAGGATGGTCCAGCATAAACACAGTAAACACACAGCAAAGGTTTAGTCTCTTAGAAATCTTTATTTTGATATAAAGAGCACGACTGTGACAGCAGTAACAGCAGAGCTCGTCGGTCAAAATCTACAAAAATAAATAATTTAAATACAAAATGCCAGACAGCAGCTTTGTATTTTCAAATAGTTTCTTTCTCAGCTATTTACACACACGCAGTTATTAGAAGTTTGCAGGTATCACAGTGCTGTGATGTTCCTCCACAAAGACACACAGGCAGAAGGGCGGGGTCTGAGGCCACCGACCAATCAGGCTCCGGCTCACCTGCCGGAGCTCGGGTCTGGACGTGGAGCTTTACCAGAACTTTCCATGTAATACAGATTACAGAATCCTTAAAAAAGGCTCATCAAACAAAAATCAAACAGGTTTTGTAACTTTTTCTCTTTAAAGCGTAAAAAAGATTTAACTCAGAAGTAAATAAACCAAAACTAAATACTGATGCAACAACTTCTCCGGACCACAGGTCACCATCAGACTCGTCTCCTCTGGAAATGAAAGTTTTTATGTGTTGAAATGTTATCCATAAATGGATCAAATTTTATGTTATTGGAGAACAATTCAGGTGTGAATGTGCACGTATTGTGCATGTGGAGAAAGTCCTGATTAACAGTCCTGATCTTTGTTTTTTTCTTCACTCTACATGTAGATGACAGCATCTCAATCTGCAGACAGAGAATCTGTGTAGCTCATCTAATCTGTTAACCTGGTAAACAGTGAAATATCAAACTAAAGCGGTCATGTAAACTAATTTAATCCTCACACGTATCATCTTTAATGTTGTCATACTGTTTTTATCAAACTCAAGAAAAATTTAAGAAAAGTCAATAACATCAAGTGTAAATGAGTAGCTTTTCCTTTTGTGTCATTTTAACGTTCCTGGTTGGTTTTTGTGCGTTTGGACATTTAGGGATCAATAACAGCTGCAGTCACACGTCCAGACCTCAGTGGCGCCGCCCTGCTGCCCGTCACGCTCATTCCTACAGTTACAACAATTAGTGGTCAGTTCAGTTCGCTGCTGTCCACTTTCCGTCTCCATGACGACCGGGCATGTTTGAGATTTAAACCTTTTCAGTGTTCTGAACACGTGACTCTGCTGCTGATGAACAAGGCATCAGCTACTGATGGTCTCTGTAGTGCGTTTTGATTGGCCGATGGAGGTCACGCAGGTGGGAAAGTGGACACAGAGCAGGAACTGAGGTCAAGTGTTACCAGTTAATCTGAAGCCTCCGTCAGGTCCACGAGGATGAGACATCACCAGGAAACACTTTTCCTCCGGGTGATGCCACCGCCCTTTAGAAATCTCCTAGCGCTCCTGAACACACCGCTTTTCAAACATTGTCTGGGTTGTCAGGAGTTCGAGGTATTCCGAGTTCACAGCTGCGTTCACAGGAGCTCAGAAACTGATCGGAAGTCAGCCTGAACCAAGGCCAGTGTGAACGCAGCCTGTAACAAAGTGAGTTTTCTTTTAAACAAACATGTCCCCACCTCCATCCATCAGTCCCACCACAACACTTAGGCACAAGCACAGACACACACACAAACAACAACCCAGTTATGGCACAAAGACCAGCAGAACAGCAGCGTGAAGCTCAGCCAGACAGCAGCCCTTTACTCCGAGTCGACTGCTCTTCTCAGATCAGAGCTACCAGACCTGCTCCTGCACGGCCACATCAGTCTTCAGTTCGATGGAGTCGCTCCACGATGCAGAAACGATGGATAACATGCAACAAGACATGCAGCAGACATCGGATTGGCTTAATTCAGCTTGGAGCGATGGAGCAGATGTTCAAAGAACTGAAGCAAAATGTGACAATGAGTTCACCAACTAATCACCAGTCAGCAGGGATGTTAGACACCTTCTAAACTGCAGCGTTTCTATCGGTGGTGCTCAGCGATCTCAGATGAGCCTCATGTTTCCACTCAACTGATCAGAGCTTTTCAACACGGACGGGCTGTTATCATCCCGCCGCTCTGCGAAGCTGCTGTGATGCAGTGTGTAGAGAGCTCATTGGTGGCTGTATAGAGCCGCACAGAGTAATGGAAAAGAGCTGTTAAAGGGTCAGTTTACCCAAATTATGAAAAACATATTAAATCAGTGTGTCAGCTTGGTTATAAAAGCTTATTGTAGTAGCAGAAATCAATCCTGGTTCTAAAGCCCTGCTTTGATTGGACAGCTTCTGTCAGATTTCAGCTGTTTTATAACAGGTTCTGACACCCGTTATAAAACGCCTTCAACATGAAGAATCATGCAGGTGTTGGTTTCAACGCCTCTGGTCCAAGCTGCACAAACTAACAATCACATTAGTTTGTTTGGATTGAACCAAACGCGTCCAGTGTGAACCTTGATGTGCTTTTCATGTTGAACTCAACTCTGTTTCCTATTTTCTGACCTGGAACAGACGATGCTACAGAAATGCATCTCAGTCTTAAACGTAAATTAACATCACAACAAAGTAAATATTTTATAAACAGAATAACTACAACTGAATCGGGAAGTTGTATAAAAAAAAATAATAATGTTTTTAGTTTAAATGTTGGGTGAACTGATCCTTTACCGGCACCTTTGACTGGAGGTTTTCTCACCAACACGCTGCATCATCTCGTCTGATTGGTCGGTTACGCTGCGTTTGCAGTGAAGATGTGGATTTAATTAAAGACTCAAAACCTCCTACTTTAAATGAAAGCAAAGCATTGTGGGTAAACCATCTCCTGCAGCCAGAGACTCAAACTGATTAGCAGTCAGAGGCACCACACTGGCTACAGCAGAGGCAACGAGCACTTCGGTCACCATGGTGATGCCTCGCATGACATCACATGTTTCTCCATCGCATGACCTTTTGCAGCGTCACCATGGTGAGGAAAGGGGTCAGAACTTGTTGCTATGACAACTGCTTAGATCCAATCAAGAGGAAAATCTTTGTCACCAAAGAGAAAAAAAGTACTAAGTTTTCTGATAAATACAAATCAATACAGAAAGGAGCGGGGATATTTGGGATTTCTCTTGATTGGATCAGGAAGCTGTGTTACCACGTCAACACACGCAAGTGTATCAGTAACAAAAATAACTATAAGTCACCTAAGTTTGAGGAGAGTGAGAGGCAACTTTTTTTAAGTTTAATCTTTGCTGAGCAGCAGCCGTCAGAGCTGCCGACGCGTCGCTGAGAGACGGCGCTGATGTGAAATGATCCCGGACCTCGTCGTCATGGCGTTTTTTAGTTTTAGGCATCGTTGTGGAGCTGGTTTCGTTCACATGGGGTGGAAGAGCAACGTGCAGTCCTCCCTCTCCGCAGATGTGATGATGCTCGGGAGCGGCGGCATAGAGCCTTTTGGCAAGGCACCACCAGTTCTCAGGTAGCAAGAGACAATCTTCTGGTCCAGACGCAGCTGGCGGGGGATGCTGTCAAACGGCTTCGGGTCCAAATCCAAGATGGAGACAGAGTAGGAAAAAGGAGGAGGTCTGAAGTCTCTGAGCTGCCTCTGAGTGGAGAGACTGGAGGAGAGGAGGAGGATTTTAGATCAGCTGATGTCTCCATCTGCTGGAGTTATTACATCATCGCATGCTGCTCTCGCTACAGTTCAGCTTCTACCAAAGAAAGATTGAAGTTATAACACGATTCAGTTTCGCTGCTTTGAATATAAAAGATTTTATCATCTGTCACGGGGACGAGAAGTCGCCTTACAAAGTGGACTCAGGACCAGAGAACACTCATTTTTTGATTGCTAAACTAAACTTTGTTTTTAGGAGCAGTTACCTTCATAATCTGTCATCTATAATCTGCTGCTTATGTCACACAGCGCTGGCTTCTTTGCATTTGACCGAAGGAACAGCTGATGTAATCAAGCGTGTGACACACATGAACATTCATCTCTGCTGGGAAGGTTTCTATTAATGGGAATGTGCTGCGAAAAATAACTGATGTGAAAAGAAATTGTCCTTTATGTCCAGAAATGAAGAAAAGAAAAAAACCCACAAACCTTTATTCATTTCTCCAAATGTCACTAAGAAAGTAGATCAATGAACTCACTGGTTGAACTTAAAGTCAAACCACCACATTGTAACAGAAATAAAATCATGTTCACAACAGCCTGAATTCTTACCCTTCACCGTCATCCTCCTCTGCATCACCAGGCACAAGGGTAACCATGATGGAGCAGTCCTTGGCTGTCATGGCAACCCGATACTGATGGACCTGCAGTAAAAACGCACAGCAGTGAGCCGTCTGAGCTCAGATGACGGTCACACGTGTGAGCAGAGTAACTGGAAACCATCAGACCTTAGCAGCAGCGTACTCCACAGAGCCGTCGTCCTCCATCGAACATTTCTGCACCTTCTCCAGGAAGCCCTCATTATACGGTCCGTCTATCTGGAGACGAGTCCTGACACAGACAGGAAGTGACGTCAGAGACCAATTTCACTTGCACAACAGATCTCTCGGAGTTCAGCTTCAGGGAGTTCTACCTCTCTTTGGGGAAGTCCTGCAGGTGTTGCTCTACTCGGCGGTACAGAGGGAAAAGTCCTTCTATGTCCAACGTGTCCAACATCTGAGTCTGAAGGATTCGGGACAAAACGCTGTCTCTGGGTAAACCTTGAGAGCCTGGACACAGACAGACGGGTCAGGAAGGATTCTGCTCCCATCAGGACCGACTCCTGCTCTGTAAACTTCACGTTTAAATAAAGTTTCTCAGAATCAGAAAATAAAGTCAGACTGGAAAGTCTGGTCGTCTGTCTCACACGTTTGTTATCAGATTCAGGTGTTAAAAAAATAATTTAAAAAAAACATCTACAGCTTGAAATAAGCTTTTGTTCTGTCAGCACAAACATTTGTGAAGAGGGAGGAGATAAATACTTCATACTGACATTCATGAGACTCCAGAGTTATTTACATGGAGGAAGAGGAAGAAGAAAAATAAAACTGACACCAGATCTGTTAACTGGTTTCATAACATATCAACTGGTGGTTGGAAGCAAATCATCACCAAACCAGCACATTTTAAAACTGAGAGGAATCGTGAGTTATGTAATTATTATACTGAAAAGAGTCACATGTCAAAGTTATGTTTCCATGTGATAATTACTAATGTCAGCCTGTGTGTGTGTGTGTGTGTTTCTGTGAGTGTGAGAATGTGAGGGGACAAAAATAATGAGAAAAATGTAAGAATAAATCTGTTAAAGAAGATAAAAATTAAAAAAACTCTGGAGTCTCATGAATGTGTGTTTATGCTGTAGTGGAACAAAAATACAAAACACATGCCGTTCTATATCAGACTAAGTTAACATGGGAAGAGATCAGAGGAAGCGGTTTCTAAAAACAGCAACGATCCCTGAGGATTAAGTTAAAGTCCTATTAGGACCAGGACCACAGCAGCTTAGTTGGTACATTTCTACCTCTCGTTTCTCATGTGATTGAATTATCTTGTTCAGCATCAGGAAATACTCAATTTACAAAACACAGACTGTAAAATGATCAAGTGCTCCTGACGTGTGATTCTGGTTTACACCAGCTACATGCAAAGTTAGAGGGTCTACACACACAGGGTGGCATCAGCTGGAGCACATGTAGGCTCCTCTGTCCGGATACAGCAGTGAACACTCTGCTCCCTCTCTATCAGCTCTATTGATTGTTCTGACAATCAGGGTTTATTGTGCAGAGGAGCTTACCATTGACATTTGCAGAATTTATGGGATATTTCGGTATTGTCCGTGTATGGGAGGCACGTAAGTAAGAGTACGTAAGAGCAGGAAAGAAGCAGTTTTTGTTGCTGGGGTCAGATTTATAGGAACATTATGGAAGTTTTGAACCTTAAAACTTCGCTTCTGCATTAAAATCAAGGTAAGCCTGAAGTTGGTCATAAGCAACTTTTTTCCAAGTCCTTGGACACAAATGGCTGTTTTGACATGGGTCTAAAATTAGACGGCACATTAGATCAAGGTTATTATTTTTGATGAGTGGCTGGACCGCAGCATGTTTCAGAGTAGTAGGAAAGCAGCCAGACATCAGAGAAGCATTCACCATTTGCAGAATACATGGACCAAAACAATCAAACACGTGTTTAAACAAACAGCTTGGGATAATGTCTAGTGGACACGAAGAAGCCTTTAACAGCGTAACAACTTCAGTCGGCTCACTTAGAGCCACAGGCTCAAAACATTCAAGCCGCACGACAAACTGGTGGAACCACCGGGTCGGCAGCAGATAAAAGAGACAATCTTAGATCAGAAATTTTGTCTCTGAAAAGAGACAAAATATCCTCACAAAGGACGGCTGAGGGTGCAGCAATATTTCTGTCGCATGGACTTATGAGAGGTTTTAATGTGTTAAAGAGCATCTGAGGTTTGTGAATATTAGTCGAGACAAGTTTTGATTTCCGTTGCTTCTCCGATGAGAAAACTTAGAAACACGGAGAACCAGCGGATGAAAAACCATCAGACTTGTAAACATGCAGGTTCTGACCGTGGCGAATCCTGTCTTTGAACTGGCTGGCTTCACAGAAGCTCCACCCCTCCCCTCCTCTGTCGGTCACCACTCCTCCATCTCCTCCGCCACTCAGCAGAGCGTTCATCAGGACCTACAGAAAGAGGTTCAGCTATGAGGCTTGAACAGAGTCTAAAACCTGATCTTCATTTGACATATTAAACCGTTTCCATCATAAAAATGTTCCCAACAATCAACTCTTACACAAATCATTGCAATGAGTTCAATTTCCTCATTTTTCTTTGTTCCTTCAGCCTTAATGCAAATGACATTCTCTGGAATTACCTGAATGAAGTCATTCAAGACTGCCATGCTGGTCATTTGACTGTTGATTCGATTGTTTCCACACAGGAAGTAAGGTCTGAGGTGATGCAGCAGTGAGTTCATGTCGGGTGAGTCGTCGCTGCCCTCCTTACTGCTGTAAATACACTGACCACCCTGAAACACACACAGAGGCTTTACTCTGACCGCTCAATCATCCGCATGTGATAAATATCTGACATCTTCATGCTAACCAGGTTTTCACATTTGTGAATCTGAAGACAAACTTTGATGTACGGGTCAGTTTAAGTCTCAGATCAAACACATAACAGCTTTCATGACATCCAATTTTTCACGAAACCAGCTAAGGCGTTCACTATTAAAGCGTTCACTATAAGTGTATCATTGTGGTATCAGTAGAAAACCTAAACAGCAAAGCTGAAATATTCTCAGAAATATATAAATGAGCTTATACTCAATTTTGTTTGTTATCTCTTTAACTGCTTTAGACTTAGCACAGGAAAACCAGTCTGTTTATTCAGCTGAGGTCAAATCACAGTTTCATGCGATGCATGTCGCTTTAAGAAAAAAAAAAAAAATCCCATGATTTACGTACACTGTGTCGTACGGCGTTGAGGCGTAGAAACACAACTTTTGACTCATTTGCATTCATGTAAACTCTGCCTTCTCACTTCACACGTACTCAAGAGCTTATATTTACGCTCTATATTTATCTTTACACTTGAAAATTCTGCATTTGAGTCATGTCATTTTGGTTAAATTAAAACAAAAACAAAACATTTTTTTTAAACAAATTGACAAAATCTGCGTTTCATCTGTTTTTTCATTAAGGGGTCATATAAATGTTTTATCAGAAAAGTTACGTTTTTAAAAAAAGTCTAATTTCCCCTTTTCCACATGAGATCTAAAGTAGAGAACTTCTATAAAAGTCAACTTTTTCTGCCTCTATAGAAGAAATACAGACAGTATTCAGCTCAGTTATTGGTCTTTCTAAAGAATGTCCCTCTATGTCCAGAGTCGATACCACTGCTGACTTACAACTAGGGCTGGATGATATGACCTCATATCAATATCACGATTAATTCAGATACCGATATTACAACTAATTAGCTATTATTTTAGTATGCTTTTAATTTTAACTCTCGTAGCTACCTGAAAGTTTTTGATATTGACTTTAAAATAAATAAAAACGAAGCACACACAGTATAATCTATGGTCATTTGATTAATATTTTCAAATATATTCAAGAGAAATAATTTATTTAAATAATTGACATGAGTAAGATTACATTGATTCTTGGTTTTGAATGTTGGTTTCCATTAATTTCCATTAATTGGCCATCATTACTTACAACTCTACCAGCTCTGTTTAATCGTCCTCCAACATTTAAAAAGTCACTTTAAAATTTGTAAACTATTAATTGACTTCAGAATAACCTGGACCGGCAGCTTTGCAAGGTTGTGAGATTCTCTCTTCGAGTGGTTAAATGAGGCCATTTATTTTCTCAGAAATGTCACTTTGAAGCTGAGTGGCAACATTACGGAGGCTGCATCTTACCTTAAATATTTTGAAGTTGTTTTGAGGTTCTTGTATCAGGTGTATGATGGCAAAGTGCATTCTTTGTCTGTTCCTACAAAACAGAAACAAATGAGCAGAGGTGATATAGCAGCAGAAATGAAAAGCCTGCAGGTTGCAAAGACGTAGAAAATACAAAACATTTGCAGTTTACAGCATTTTAGTGTTGTCTAAAAAATAAAAAAAAATTGATTCTACTGATCTATACTAAGAATTTAGTATCAAGTTAGATATTAATAAACATGAGTATCGATCCTTAAATTTCACTTTGGCTTCTGCTGGTTTGTGGAAAGGACCCCTTATACCCCTTTTCAACAGGCACTGCAGCAGGCAGGCCCTCCCCCAACAGCAGCGACCTGGTGGACCAATTGTTTACAGCGTTGCCAACTTAGAGACTTAGTCGCTGTTTTTAGCGAGTTTTTAGACCCCTCGAGGTTTTTTTTTTTTTTTTTTTACAAGACAAATCTAGCGACTTTTTCTGACGTTATCAGGGAGTTTGGGAAATAGATGTGAAAGCACGTATCAGTATTGTTTACTAATGAGCAGTTGGTGCTGCTGCAGGCAGCTCCCCGTCCAAAAGCACTCACAAGAGGCTGGGTCATCGCCTAGCAACAGTCCCAGTGCCACGCTGCAGTCAGAGCACGTCTGATCCACGAGGGGAACATGCATCATGGAGCCCAGACTCCCAGACCCAGACCCAGACTCAAAATGAATCACACTAAGCTGTCAGATATAACAGTCAGATGATGCTCATCAATAGAGACTGAACACAAAAACATTTTAAAAAATGTATCTTTTTAAATGTTTAATTAAATCAAGTTAAAAATAAAAAGATCTTCCTTACTTGCTTGTTTGTTTGTTTGTTTACTTGATCTGTTATTGTGAAGTATTGTGAAGAAAAGGACACTTGTGTAAACAGGTCTAAACTAGTGGTCGAAGTTCTTTTAGTTTCCTATTTTCTTGCACTACGATGAGTAAACAGTCTATAAGAGAAGCCAATCTCCGCATGAGCCAATAGAGCTTTAAAAAAATGCGTTATTTACCAATTTAATGTCTTTTCCTTCATCTATCAATCTATTTTTTACATAAAAGTATCGAAAATAGCATATCGCACCATCCTTGGCACCTGTATCGACTTGATATTTTAGTATTGTGACAGTGATAGTCTATTTAGAAACATTTCCATTATTTAGAAGCATTGGAAGAACATATGCACGACCCTCGCATTTTCTGGTATTTTGCCTTCAATGTCAATGACAAGTGGTTTGTTTCTGCCTCTACCACTAGCAAACATCACACAAACAGCCTCTTAAATGTTACACATATTAGTAAGTACAAATGTTTATTACTCCACTATCATACTTTTAAGGTCTAAGTGGATCTTTGATGCTCAGTTTTCTGGCTTTTCCACACCTGCCTGCACAGAGATCTCACCGATAGCACAAAAACCCAGCAGATGTTAACACTAATCCTCTGGGTATGTGAATATCATACAAGCATGTCCGCCAACAGGATGTTGAAAAGACATCAAATCAACACATCCCAAGTTATTTTCTTCTTCTTCTTTTTTTTTTCCCAAACTAAAAACACAGAGCATTCTCACAAGGGAGCAGAATGTCCCGTGGTCGTCTCAGTACACTGAATTACACAGAAATGTGTTTATATTTTGTCTACACACCCAAACAGTCTCCTGAAAGTACATAATCTGTTGTTTAACTTCAACATCCGCTGCATACCACAAACATGAAGAGTAAAGAAAGTTAAAAACCCATCAGAACACATTTTAAATGTATCAAACATGATTTTCTACTCCTTGATATCAACATGTCATAATCTGCCATCCATCAGTTAAAAACAATGTGTCTCTGAAGCACAAGACACTTCTGGTAAAATAATATTAAATCCCCATCGTTTAGGTAAATACGAAGAAAATCAGAAGGTTGTAAAAGGGAAAGACAGCGTGACCAAAGAATCACGACGCAAAACTCAAAGAATTTTGGTCTAAAAATGGAAAATGGACAAAAACAGGTGTAGATGCTAGTGAGAAAATAAAGAAAATCCAAACATAATTCAGCACTAACAGCTGATACTGAGCTTGTTTTTAGTAGGATGCATGCCTCTGCAGGGTAAAATGTGTTCAGACTTCTCTTCAGGAAACACAGATCAACTCAAAACCGTCCGGATCCCAATCAGAGTTCAGATTTATGGAGGAAACTAGAAAGAAATGATCCATGACGGGAATCATCATGTAGATCTAGAAGCTGCTGGATGAGGAATGCTGAGCTCATTTTACAAGGTGATAATGTATCTGTCCACAGAGCAGAGGAAGTACAACAAACTACTACGTATGAATTCCTCTACTTGATCTGAAAATGGGGTTTGCATCCTTACTGCAGGTTTTTTTTTCTTCTACAAAATCAAAACAGCTGAATGGATAACCTCCAGGAGTGGCGACTCCATATTCTTGGCCAGGGATTGTAACGGACCACATGATGTCCAGGCGCACTAAAAGCAGTAGTGAACGTACCCTGAGAACAGGTCGAGAGGACAATATAGACTCCGTCTCTTCCACTTCCCATTGGACACCTGGAGAGGAAATAAGAAAGAAATGTCAGAAGAACAGGGAGAGGTTCCAGAAATTATTACATGTTGCTTTTTTTGATGCTTTGTTTTGTTATTTTCCCTTCTGGATCTCATTCATAAAGATGTTCATAAAGGAGAAGTAGGAATGATTCTGTAAGATCAGCTGGTGAAGCTGGAGTAACTAAAGTGGTTTCTAATGACATGGAAGATAAATAAACTGGCTCAACAGACTGTCAGTAGAAACATGGCCGACAGCATATACCGAACAATTTGTCTGTTTAGTGTAAAAAAAAACAATTCAAATGGAAAAAAAAAAATGTATGAATATAATATTACATCTCTGCAGACAGCCCTGCAGAACATTTTGCTTGTTTAGTCCAATTTTTACCTCATGTCCTTGTTTTTTCCATTTACCTTCATCATATTTAGAAATGGAGGATGAAGGGAGGCGAGTTACTAAATCCTACACATTGCACCTTTAATGGTTTTATTGGTATGACACAAAAACTAACTGGTAAATGTAATAATAAACATGGGAATCAGTAAAAGTTCAAATTAAGAATAAATTGCTAATTTGTTTAGACAGAAATAACATAAACCGGAAAGATATTATGTCCTGTTATCAAGTCAAGTAAAACAGGGCATCTGTCCACAAAATAGATCAGACTCTCACACCAAAAGGCTGAGGTGGATTAAAAAACATTTACCGGTAAGTAAAAAAAAGATCAGAGGCTCCATAAAAGAAACTTGGTCCAGAAAAAAGGCCTCTTGTTGTCCTGGAGCATCAATGAGCGCTGTGTGTGTGTGTGTGTGTGTGTGTGTGTGTGTGTGTGTGTGTGTGTGTGTGTGTGTGTGTGTGTGTGTGTG
>JBBBVU010000003.1:7856381-7867042 GCA_037177055.1 Atherinosoma microstoma
AGGTCTTTATATCACAGATTTTCACAGTGTACGAAACAAACGACCAGTATTCTGTATTCAGTCTGATCCCGTGTGTTCTTCTCAATTTTGACACCAAAATTTAAATCTTTGCTGCAAATGAATATCTGTTCTAAATATCGGTTATTGGTTTCCTTAATTACTTATAATCGGTATCGGCCCTGAAAAAAACGATATTGGTCGATCCTTAGTGAAAACTGAACCTCGAAGTAGTTCATGAGAAGCATGAACCTGCACAGCACTGCTGCCTGGACAATCTGATTCTCATGTAGGCAGCTCTTAGTACAGATGTGAACGCATTCAGGTCGAATTGCTCTTAGATCCAGCTGTTTGTTGCAGAAATGAAAAAACCTGTTTGTTTTTATTCCCCCCCAATTTCTGCAGTGACAGTGAACACAATACACAAGTGTGGTCCACCAGTCTACAGGACACGGTGTAACCCCATCCCTTCATGTGTCGTGGCTCACAGATCTGCCGATACTACTTCTGCTTTTTATTTGCACACTGGCTCCAGTTTATTTTTAACACCTGGCTGGTAATGTTAAAGCAGCCCAGTACTCTTGGAGCAGATTTTTAGAATAAAAAGTTATTATTATTATTAAGTACACATTTACAACACCAAGTAAATATTCTGCAAATATGAAACATGGTGTTTACCTGTGGTGGATTTTCAGAGTCCTCTGCCGGATACTTGAGCAAACGTAAAACTCTGGAGAGCTGCAAGAACAAGAAAGAAGCACAATTAGAATCAGCTGAAGATTATTTAAACAGGGCATCATGCAAAAAATATACTTTTTTTCTCTCTATGCTTGGGAGCATTTCGGGGTTTAAGTGACTACAAAGTCATAACCTCAGAAAAAACTGAAACCTGACATTTGGCTTTGGGCTAGAATCTAGAATATGAGTTCAATGAGGCGTTTAGGTCTCCAGAGTAAAGTTGCGTCACTCTACAAAGTTCTCTAGGCTCTTCCCTCTATATCACCACCTGGCTTTGGATGATGCTGCATTCACGATTCCTCAGAAGTGGGAAGTTGAAACTCTTTTGTTCTTGCTTTATTACCCAAGTTGTTGTTATTTATTTCACTTAGATGAAAAAATAAATGAGCAAATAACTCTCTACCAGTAATTTGGTTAATGTTTTACATAGTAACAAGGATCATCTGTTTTCTAATTGACATTCTTTCATTTTTTCCAGTCGGAAGCTGGGAATTTTAGTTTCCCATCCGTCACTGAATGAACAAATATCAGCAAAGTATCGGCCATACGAGTAACATCTCTTGATGTTAGCTGCTAAAAACTTGAATAAAACATGGAGTGAATGGGAAGCTTAAAGTTTATGAAGTTGATATGTGAGAAAGTTATTATGACAGGAGTTGTCAGTGGCGTTACAAAACCGATCAGCAGCAGTTATGTTCTGCAACTTCTTCTAAACATTTGGCCGGTTTAACACCACTCGCAAAGAGAGTGTAACTAAAAGAGGAACCTGCAGCCCATCAAATTCGCATAGTTCAACTGCAGATACAGCCAGCGTAAGTATTTGAGAATTAAATGTGGAATTTTGCTACGAGCCTGATGTTTGATCTGAGAACATAGGATATTACTGTTGGCTCTCCTACACTATGATCACATGCTCCGAATGTTAAGTGCAACAAGCCTCAAAAGAAGCAGACCCTGAGGAAGTGGGGCTGAACTGAAGTTGTGAGTCACCCCACAGAACTAAAATGATCAACTTGAATGAGGGTGTTAATTAATGAAGGAAAAAATAGCTGCTACAGTGTCTGTGCTACTTTAACTAAAGCATGCCACAGATATTTCTTTTTTTTTTTTTTTTTAACTCAGGAAATTGTGTCAGCTTGTTAGAAAACAAAAGGAAAGAATGTTTCCTTTGAATTAAAAGTAGATTTGGGCTGTGAATTTAAATTAATTCTACTTTCATTTACAATTGTAGCTTACAAAAACTATGAACACAAAGTAGTGTTCTGAATTATGTCATGCAGTGATGCTCTAGTTTAGTCTTGCATTATGGATTCAGTGCACCTCTTTCCAGTACAGCTTAAACTCACTCTGCAGTGAGTTTAGTCCAGTTCAAACCAAAATGAGAGACTTAAGGTATTGTTAAGGAAAACAACAAATGTTAAGAGACAACTTTTTTTCTTTTTTTTTTAAAGAGTAACAATTGTTTCCAAAAACAAAAATATAAATGTTTTAAATAATAAACAGTCTAAAAATTAAACTTCTGATTGATATTTTTTACTATATTCAAGTTGTCCCAGGACAAATCTTGACCTATATCTGAGCCACAGAACCAGAATATCTCTGTCCGGTTCAAACACTGAGTTTTTTTTCCCACAGTACAACAAGACCAGTAAGTTTGTCCTGTGAAGTCCAGGGTGTGTCAGGGAAAATACTTCAGTAAGCTTTAGGAACAAGTGACTTGTTTTTAAGCCAACAAACGTGTGTCACAGCGCAAGTTTGGACGAGTGTCTCTGCCTTAAGACATTTCAAACAATACAATGCAAATTAACTGTTACAATATGCTACAACGGCTCCTTTCAGCTCCCAGGCGTGAGCAACTGAAGAACATTAATAAACCTGAGAATGTGTCAACAGAACAAACCTCAGATTGACACACACAAAAAAAAAAAGGTAATGCAATTTCCAGTGCAAATCCATGCATCAAAGATCCAGTAGTCACATCTGTCACCTTGTGCAACCTTAGATTCAAATCATACATGCAGTATTTTAGTAGTAGTGACACTATTTTTGCACAAAAGACATTCGTTGTCTGGTTTTCTCTCACCACTCTGCTGTGACAGCAATACTTTCCTTTCCAAAACTTCTTGTTCTGTATATCTCACATGAAGACATTTTTTAGAAACTATGAAAAGCAAGTGAATTAAGCTTCTCTGGCCCTTTAATCACAGAAACGAAGATTTTGTTTCTGTGTGTAAAGTTATACAACATCAGTACGAGCGTAGATCTGCATCTCTACTAACAAACAGTTGTGCTCAAAAGTGTACATACCCTGGCAGAATTTGTGATTTTCTTTTTACCATTTTTCAGAGAATATATGAATGAAAAGAGAAAAAAGTTTCTTTCACTAGTGGTTAATGGTTGAATGAAGATATTTATTACCCAAAAACTGTGTTTGTCATCATGACAACAGAAATTACCCAAATGACCCTGATCAAAAGTTTACACACGCCAGCTCTTAATACCGCGTATTGCCCCTTTAACATCAATGACAGCTTGAAGTCTTTCCTGCAGTTGTAGCTGACATTTTTGTTGGTCTACGTACTGTGGTTTGGTTTTAACAAAATCCTTCATTTTCCACTTCTTAATTAGAGTTTGAACACTACAGATGGCTTTCTCAATTCCTTGGATACCTTTTTAATATTCCTTTCCCGTTTCATACAGTTCAATCACGATTCTTTGGCTTTCTCCATGACTCAGAATCCAGAAACATTGGTGCAGCGCTGGATGAAAGATGCAAGGGTCTGTCAAGACTCAGGAGCTCAGAAACTCACGGACCTTTTATCCACACATACTGATTATAAGCAAACAGATCACAAGTGAGGATGGTTACCTTTAATAGCCATTCAAACCCGTTTGTGTCAACTTGTGTGCATGTTATCAGGCCAAAATCATCAAGGTGTGTAGACTTTTGATCAGGGTCATTATGATGTAAAAAGAGTAAACACCGTTGTTTAACAATAAATGGCTTCACTCAACCAATAACCATGAGTAAAAAAAACTCTTATAATTCATATTCTCTGAAAAATTACCTAAATAAATAAATAAATCACAAATTTTACTAGGGTATGTAAACTTATGAGTTCAACTGTACATCTTGTGGGAATGATTTATCTGGTTTTTAAGTCTCATTTTGAAACTTTCATTTTCGAAATGACACCTGTCAAGGAACAAACCAAACACCCAGAGCGTCACAACACATCGGAGCTTCAGACTTTTGTGATAATTAAAAATGACAATTAAAAGGATCACTGAGAAATGTACCTCAATATGATATTAATGATAGTATTTTAGTTTCAATGTATACATTTTTCCAAATTAAACATTTTTTAAACTATATTCCAACATGCCTTCAGATAACTGCATGGAAAACTTCAAATGAAACAAACTACTCAATGTCAATATCCAATATCCGTCCTTTAAGATTTACTTAAATAAATGTGATGTTGCTCAAGTGTGAAGAACATTTTGAGCCTTCAGCTTTTTTTTCTTAGCGTTTTATTTAGCGAAGCTGTGTTTAGGCGACATTTGCCAATTCATGCGGTAAATTTGGGATAAAAAGGAAAAAGAAGTCTGTAATTTAAGAAAATACAGCGTCCTCAAAAAACCAGCCCATGGGAAATATGACAAGCTTGCAGTTTTCTCTTAAGCCCCCCGGTTGAGAAATCTTGACAGCATCGGACATGTTTCATCACTTTAAATGTGAATCACGTCCTCGTAACATGCATCATGTCTCAACAGCAGTCCCATGACTGCCACTTTCTCACGCCTTGCATGTCTGTGAAAGCAGCACCTCTCCGGTACAGCTAACGAGGACTGACCTTCTTGGAAAACAGGCTAAAACAGATTTGGTGTCTTCTCCAGTGTCAGATAACAGAAAGATACCACCCAGTAGCGGCCCAGTTTACTGCTGCTGTGGCCAAGTATGTTCCCACAGTTGCTGGGTGTAAACACTGGAAGAGACGCTAACAGACTAACTAACTTCCCCGGCTGTTGTCAGGATTTTACATTTGTTGCCCTAAAACCAGACTAATGGTGCGCGAGTCTGACTTGAAACACTTATAAATGTATTAATTATTAACGGAGTTGTAAACGTTACTGATCTTGGTTGACAGCATCTTTCATTAGCTGGAACAGCTAGCTAACTAAGCTAGCAAACACTCGTTCACGGTAAAGGATGATTAATAAAATCGTGTCGGCTGACATTTCCCCCCTCATTATTAACAGGTTTCTTAAAAGAATACAGAAAGGGTTGAATCAGCAAGGAAATCAGACTGATGCTTATTAAATATGAGAATAAACTGAAGAGGACGCTGCTGCTCTCCAGCTTTAGCAGAACTTGTGCTTCTCGTTAGCCTAGCTGATTCACCTGTACGTGGGAGACCACCAGACTCTTGTTTCCTTCTCCGTGATACTTCCAGTCGTTTTCGTCCATTTTGTCCAGTTCCATCACACAAGCGACAACAAACTGAGCTCCCGTCAAAGACCAGAAAGGGACACACGATGGCACAGTGACACACAAGTACCGCGACTGAGCCCTGTGGCCGCTAGCTGTAAATATATCTCACAGCAACGATGACCGCTGACTAATACGTCACTCCTCCAGACCGGAAGTTACAAATTAAGATCAAACTAAAACTACATTAAACATAGTTTAAAAAACTCAATTATGAAGTGAAAAATTAAGTGCTAACTAGCAATCAGAAAATGGATATTTTATGTATGTGTGTGCGCGTGCGTGCGTGCATGTGTCCAAGCTGTTTCTCATCTCTTTATATTTTGTTTCACAGCTGCCAGAGTTTCTTGTAATCTCTCAAATTGGTCTTGATCAATAATTCTCAAAGTTTCTTTTGGACATTTTCTGATTTTCATTTATTTTTTAGTCCAGTCTTTGTACCTGAGCATTTTCAAGAGAATGTGGGATTAGTTTTTTAGGCCACTTAACCCTGACATTCAAACATCTTTTTAACAATGCTTGTAACTCAAGGGACTAACTAGTATTGTGTCAACAATTAATATTAACCAGTGTAATTAACAGACAACTTGGCAAATAAAATATATTGAATTGGATTCTTAAGCTTCTTTGTTTCTCTGTCAAAGACACATCTTTTGTTCCCATTTCTTTAGTTCCATTAATGAAAAATGCCCAAAACAACACAGTTTGACAGGCAAAAAAAAAAAAAACTATCTTTGAACAAGCAATGTCATTTTCCAAACACCTTTCAGCTAAAAAACTTGGCAGATCTCTGTCCCAAACTTGTATTATCATATAATTACAATCTCACTGGTAGAGTTTCTTTTCATATTCAAAAATAACATTATATCAAAGATTTGGAATAGAACTTAAAATCATATAATGATACCCAAAGTAATTTAAAGAACAAAGTCAAAGTATAAACAAGAATAACTATGTTGTTATTACTGTTCTTTATTCACTACTATTCTGACAAGTTTTGATATCTTTCGATGAATTGTTTTGTTCAAGTATGTAGTTTCTAATCAGTTCTCAACAAAGATGTTATCATAAATCCACCATTTTTGATATGTTTTTCTTTATTTTATTGTTCTCTGTTTTATTTTTCTCTACGAATAAACACGTTTTACTCTTTTATATTGAAGCTCATGTGCGCGTTGTTCCGATTAAATCTGTGGAGCTTGACTGTCTTAAGCGTTGACGGCCCGCCCCCTGCTGCCGCGAGACGCTGCTGTCCCGTCTGCTCCGCTGTGATTGGCCAGCGCTGAAGGGAACAGGCAGAGCCTTCGAGTACTCAGAGTCGCGACACGCTCTTTGACTCCCGTGTACAAAAATGGCAGCGCCGGGTTACTGTAGAGTTCCATACAGAAGATCTGACTACGGTCATTCACAAAGCAGTCCGTCTGTCTTCGGAGGTAAAATGATGTAATATCAGTCATGAAAAATCCTGTAGACGGTCGGAGGTCCTGTATAATATCCAGATGCTGCACAGTTTACCATGGTTGACTGTTTTCTTGTCTGTAAAATGTTATTTATAACCATTAATTAGAAAATCACAGAGTAGGTGATCACTTAGATAATTATCCAGCCTACTGACTTTCTCAGTAATTAAAACTGCCCTTGTCCCCTTGCTTTCCATGTATTTTGTCATTGTCATACACCAATAACTAATATTAATCACTTAAATTTGATTCCTAATCCACTTTTATTTAACCAGTTCCCTGTGTACCTTTGTCTTCACTCACTATCACTTTTTTAATGTTCTCTCTTTATTCTTGCATTATTTCTTAACTTATTTGGAAATGCTCGTTGATATTAGTTCATGCTTACAGTTCTTAAACTTTTATGGTCTGTAACTAATTTTACTTTTACGGCCAATTTTTATTCTTTATCCAGGAGCAGCAGGCAGGAACACTGACATCCATCAGTTATTTTCATTTCCCCCAATATTTATCTTTTTACTATACATACTGAAAACTAATTTATTTACTGTTTAGCCTCGCTCTATTGTCTAAGTCATTAAAGTTGTTTTTTTTCAGAGGGTTTCACAAATTTTTTCTTGTGTCAATGCCCCCCTCCCACCAGCTGGAAGTCAAGTGAGTTTTTAGTTAAGCCAAGTTGTTACTTAATCATGTTTGAGTTAAAATGTGTTTATTCTGAGAAAGTAATGTCCATCATTTCATGTGGCGTGCATATTTCAAACATGCTACCGCATGGCAGGCCTTTCTGGTTAGATAAAAGCCCTTACAAGTTAATAATTTAACCTTACAAAAGTGAATTTTAATGCTGCTCCACACCACAACGGTAAGAAATATGGAGGCTAATATATGGAGGAGCATCATGTCTGATCTTCACTAGATGCTGGCTCACTGGCTGATATGAACATTTCCCTTCTGCTGGTTAGACTTAAATCAACATTTACATTATAATGCATTCCTTGACAAACTAGAATGTGCAGCAATTGTAAGTTTATGGCCCTGGATATTTAGTTTATCTAGTATTTACCGTCAGTAATCTGATTGCTGCTGTCTAATCGGGGGGTTTTCACCCACTTGACTCTACAGCGAAGTCAACGGTTGTCGCAACTCTGCGTGGACTGAAGGCTCTGGGTGCGTGAAAAAATCCTCCGTGTAGTTTCAGAGGAACTGCGACCAGAGAAGAAGAAGAAGTGGAAAATCACAGTAGCTCATGTGATTAACCGGTAATGTCTGTTTGTTTATGACAAAACCCTTTTAAAGGAAAACTACAGTATAGTGTTATGATTGTTTTTGTTTACCACTTCTTTGATTTGTGGTGTCACAGCAACAAGTGGATGCCGAGGACGTCACTCTGGAGTCACTAAATTATCATTTTAAATCAGTTCAGATTCTAATTAAGTAGGAAATTCTTGAATAAAAGATGGACCAGTGTTAAAAATAATAATTTGGTCAATGCAGATACTTTTTTGTCACTTATTTTCCTTTTAATGGCGGGAGGCTTTAAAATATATCGTGAAAATATAAGAAGTTTTAATAAATTTTTCAACCCCTTACCATACTTTATTTAAATGAGCACAAATTATTTTCAGAATTTTTTCTGAAAAATAAAAGATTTTTTTTAAATTATATTTTTCAAGGTTGGCGGTTCGAATCCTGCTCCCCCAATCAATCTGCCCTAGTGTTCTTGAGCAAAACACTTCACCCTCCTTGCATCCAGTGTTAGCGTCACTGGGAATTAAATTAAACTTTACATCAACAAATGCCTTAATAATAAAGGAAAATAGAGCAATTAATAATAATAATTCCATCAATAATAAAAAAATTAAAAATGAAAATTGTAATTATAATAAAAATGACTCTCACTTAGTAGCAAATTCATATGCTCATCTATGGCGGATGAATATTCAGTGATGGTCTAGAGCCCGGATTGGCTGCCATGTGTCCGCCAGTTTGTCCCAGGGTAGCTGTGGCTACACCAGCAGCTTACAACCAGCAATCATGGCTGACAAATGGATGTTTAATGGACTCAATGTAAGCGCTTTGGGTGCCTTGAAAAGAGCTTTATAAATTATAATCATCATTATTATTACACAATTTAAAAAGCTTGTTAAGCTTGTCAATTTCTTCTTTTGTAAAAATTACCTTTAATTTAAAATAAATGTACATGAAGTGTAAATATATTTAATACATAAAGAGTCCTACAGAGACAGGATGTACCAGCTAAATATTGTCTTGGCAGTGCCGTGGATGGATGGATGTTTTCCTTTTTTTGTTTTATAACTTGTAAAGTTACAGGCTGGACTAAAAAGTTGCAACTCAGTATTAAATTAATCAAAAATAAAATAATTTTAAATCTATTTTTGATCCCCAGAGGTGTTGGTCTGATGGCCTGACTCCTCCCAGCGTATACCGTTTATAGAGAAGTAAAAATCTATGCGGATGAAACTGAACATTTCTCTTACTGCTGTTTGTTGATTATATTGAAAAAGAGTTATTTACCAATCAGTATGATTAATCAAAACTCCATCATTCCTCAATATCTAAATAAGAGTTCAGTTAAGTAAAATAAAAAAATCCCACAGCTGTTCATTATTTATAAATCACAAAGTTTTAATATGTATAAAAACAACAGGACACACACTCACGCACACACTCACACACATTAACAAGACGCAGGCGATCTATACACGATGAGTCCTACAGAGACAGAGGATGTGAGATCTATACTGTGACGACTCGCCTTCTCGGTTTCTGTTGGTGATCCGAGCTGCAGAGGATCCAGGGATGCTGGTCTGTGGTTTGGGGATCAGTCTAAACGCTCAACAAGCTGCTCACTCATAATATATACATGAGGATTTGTGTCTCTGAGTTTATCGGTGCTCTTCCACAAACGGACACAGCACCGATCAGTCCATTCCTCCGATGTCATGCTGTTTGTAGGACTGTGACACCAGACTTCCTGCAAAAATAAAAAACCCACAACCTTTCTGTCAACAGATCCACCACCAACAAAAGACCATAAGAATTTCAGAAAACACAAACAAACATTTGTTGGTTGAAAATTACAGTCAAGTAAGAAAAAGAATCTGGAGGAAGAGACGTTGCCTCATATATAATGTACAACACCCACAGTTAAACAGGCAGGTCTTACTTACCACTCTGCGAACAAACAATCTTCCAAAAAACAACATTTTTCAAATCACAAATGAATAAACTTTTATGGACACGACAATAAAATGAATGACAATAAATCTGGTGGAGTTAAAAAGCTCAGTGGTAAGTACATAATCCCTCAACAGACCAACCCCGACAGATACATCAACCTCGTCTGGATCCGGGTATGAAATGGTCGATATGTAGAGACGGGAGGAAAAAAACTCTTTCAGAGGACTTTTTACTTTTACTCAGTTGCATTTTCAACATAAATATCGGTACTTTCTGCTCCTTACATTTCCCAAAAAGGCTTGTTACTTTATAGCCTTTTTTTTTTTTTTACACCAATGCGTGTGAACTGTTTTGGGTTTTGAAAGACGCAGATTCTCAATTTGGAATAATTAATTCTGAATTAAAAGCCATAATGTAACCGTAGACAATGTGAAGGGTTTTTCATTGAGCTGCACTGAATGCCCGCTGTGCAACTTTTTCTTTTTTCCATGTTTAATGTATTTGGCAGGGAGATCGCACTGTGGTTATTGTAGCAGAAACTAGCTAGAGAAGCTTATTCTCATCTGTGGTTCCTGGGTGTGCCGCTCACAATAACACACCTGTACAGTGTTAAACTATTGTTACCTGATGTTACCTGCTATTAAAAAGGTTGATGAAGAGTTGGGCCTATGAGCAGGATGATGTGTGACACCATAAAAGCTAATCCTTGTCCAAAATTCAATGTTCAGAAGTGTGATGTGTTAACCTGAAGTGTACAATACTAAAGTACTATA
>JBBBVU010000003.1:7911501-7929637 GCA_037177055.1 Atherinosoma microstoma
CAGGTGTGGTCCAGATGTCAGTTTTTGGCCTGGACAAAGATTACAGCAAGTTCCTTGTGGGCCACACCATAAGAAAATGCCAAATATGGGCCCAACATGTGGCCCATATTCTGGACAAACATTTATTTGCTATCTGGGGTGTACCATCACATGTTTAAAGTCTGGCTATAAGGTTCATAAATTGAGGTGGATCCTCCGATATGACAGTTGAAACATCCTGAAGTCAGAATTCAGGATCAATAAGTTGAAAAAACAAATCAAAATGGGATGTCAATTTCCCATGTTCTGTTTGAAACTAAAGTCTTTCAATCCAAACAGTAAGCATACCAAGATTATTTTGTAAGCTGTTGAATCTTGCTTTTGAAATGTCTGTTTGAAATCTACAAGAAAAGGAAACTGATCATCAAGAAAGGAAACAAACCAAATCAAAGGAACAAAGGAAATCCCCTTGTCGTATTTGATTGTTTATCCCTCCCCCTGGTATTTACCTCCACCTACGACCTCAGAAGCTCAGGAAGTCCCTGTGCACTTGAAAAAATTTCCCATAAAACTGCAAACTGTTACTTTCACATCCCTGTTATACCTACATCACAGCATAAAAGATTGTATAAATGAACTTTCTGTCAGCTGGATGTTACCTATAACCTTACAGCTGCAGCAGAGTGGCGACTCAAATGCACGACTGTCAGCAATGCGTGTGCGTTCTTCACCTGCCGATTATCTTAAAGGGTTTTGCATTAGCCTTGATTAGCTCGCTTTAGCCGAGCTAAACTGTGGTGACATGCACAGCAGGAGGCAGCAGGTGAGTGTGATAGCAGGGCCGACCGCCGTCGAGCAAGCACCTTCTCTTTTCCTATCTGGCATGACCAAAGACAGAGATGCAAAGTGAAAACTGATGTAGCCTCTACCTGAATCTGTGGTTTAGTTCGTGTTTCAGTCCAGTGTGCTTTATTTTCTGCTATTTTGAGACATCACAGCTCAATTTAAAGTTTACTCATGAGAATAAATGAGAAAAGAAGAGTTTTGAGAATGGAAACAAGGAGGAAATGTAGGTACATCCTTTGCTGATAAATGACATAAATGCAGCACAAAGATGGAGGACAAGCTGAAGAGAAGGTGTGGTAAGCATGAGGACCATCATGACTTGGAGGAGCTAAGAAAAGACAAATGAGCTCAATGGGTTGTTCTTTAACTGGTTCAACTCACACATTCCTGTATAACTGCACCATTTAACACCTCGTAGCAAACAACCATCTGTTCCCCTGCTCTTTCTTCCCTCCTCATGTTTCCACACCTCAACCATCATCCTTGGTCATGTCTCCAGACTCTGTCTCCTACTCTGTAATCATTAGTGATCAGAAACAATCCATGCAGGTACAGCTGCAAGACTAGATGGAATAAAACTCTTATTCCAGTGTGACGCAGAGCAGCCAAAAAGGTTTATACATGTTCAACATGAGGCTGGGATTTGGATTGTGTTGTGGGGGACATGTTGCTGAGTTCATACACATGGTCTGTGGAATATAAGACTAGTGAGGGAATGAAAGATTCAAACATCATCATTGGCATGTTTCCATCAAGGTTTTTTAATGCACATTTTAAAGTTGCTCATCAGAAAAAAGTTTAAACTAATTTAATCCAGATCATGGAAACATGCCTGATACACATTTTTTCTACTTAATTATCAATAAACATTTTCGACTTCCTTTAAATCTGCTTAACAACTGAATGGAAACACAGCTACCACATAATGTTGGACTGCACCTTTCCCTACTAAGTGAGCTTTTAAGTTAACCAATAATAACACTGGTTCATGGCCACTGATGTGGAACAGATTTAGCCATCAATGTTAGTGTTTCAGACAGACCCTGACTCACATAACAAACTCATACCATGTACTATATGCAAAGTCTGCGCTGGAAGATTTGAAAAATTACACCTGCATTCAGATTTGGGTGGACACGTCTCACTGGTTTTAGAACGTTGGCCTATACCAGAAGAATGTGTTAAGACCCATCTAGTGACATGAGTCAGTTTAAAGAATTTGACTGTACGTCATGCTTTGTTGTATGATGGGAGGTATTTTGTGAGGGAAGCCAGGTGTGCCTGTGACTGTGACTGACCTTTCTTAAAGAGTGAAAATGGTTGAATCTGATGGAAATGGAAAGAGGTAGAAAGGGAAGACTAGAGGGAAAAGGGAGAGAATGAATTATAACACCAAAGGAATGGTGTGTGGACAAATTTTATTCAGAAAAAAAACAAACAATAAATTAGATTAATATGGAGAACAAGATTACTGACTCTGATGCAACACCTTCAAGTAGGAAGTTGGCCATATTGGCTCAAAGATGCCATTTTTTGCAATTTGACTGCATTTAAACAAACAATATGAATTTTAAATTGATTTTAACAATGTTGTTAGATTCATTTAAATCAAGGTTTCTGTGTATATCTTGCTGGTTAAGGTAAAGTCTAAAGCAGAAAAGGTATGTGTTCAATTCTGTGTAGAAGCAAATATGTACGCAAATATATACAACAAATATCTACATATCCACATCTATAATATATATATCTATATATATATCTATAGATATATATATAGATAAAATATTAGATTTTGACATTAGACATTGCTGAACCACATAGTGCATCCATCACAACAGCATGGCTTCACAGGAGAAGAGTCCGGATGCTGAGCTGGGCTGCCTGCAGTCCAGACTTCTTACTACTTTTATTTAGAATAAATTACTTTACTACTGGGGATAAGATTCGGATTAATGAGCTTTCCAAATCATTGCATTCTGTTATCATTTACATTGTACACAGCTACCCAACTTTCTTGGAACTGGGGTTGTATAAGCATGTAGCCTTTTCTATTTAACTGGGATTCAGTATACCATGCATCCCTATAATTATTTCCAAATGCCAAGTCTCTTGCGCAACACTGTGTTGATTATGATTTGGTGGATTTTACATGGCTCACAGACTAAAGCCCTGGTATATTTTATGTCCATAAAGGAATACAGGGTAAATTTCCAGCCTACCTCGGTGCCCTTCTTTGTCTGAGGTTGTCTTATTGTGTACCTTGGCCAGAGAAACCCATATCTATTGATGATTTTGAGGACATCCCATCAAAAATGGTGAAAATGTTGCATTGCACTTTTATGTGATGTTGGGGGTTTGGAAAGATTTTTATTTGACATATTTTTGCCTTAGTGGTGTTAAAACTTTACAAAGAGATTTTTTTGGTCTTAATAAGATTTTTCCTGCTCAAATGAAGATTTATTAAAACTGTCATCTTTAAGAATGGAGCATCCAACAGACACAAATTAAAGTTGACATTAAGTAGTCCAGACTTTGAAGCCTCACTGCTGGTTTGTCTTGCTGCTGCTGTGGATCAGTGTGTTTTCCTGCATTGTGATTGGCCACTGCTCAACAGAAAAGTCTCCGCCTGTAGAGTGGACCGCTGTACTTTTCCACTCCAAACTTTGGCATCTTGCTCCATCCACTCCTCCTCCATCCCCCCTTTAGCTTCATGTATTCATAACACACATAACCCCTCCCATTCACACTTGTACTTGGAGTAATGGGGGTTTCTCCCAGGGATTTTGGTTTTCTTCAGACAAACAGCAACTCACTAATTGGTTAAAAAGTTCTGGCAGGAAAAAAAAAAGGAGAAACCCAGCAGGTTTCATCTCAGATGTTCAGAAACGTGACCGTAATTCCAACCTCCTCTCATATTTTCCATCCGGATTCTTTTCTGATTCAGAACAAGTCACATATTCTCAAACTGTTGTCTCTCAGGGCTCTGTTGATAGGTTAGAGCAGTAATAAACGGTCAGGGGCAACAACATGACTGGGACACACAGAAACACTCCAATCAACTTATGTTGTATAGCAGCAAGCTTTAAGTTTGACTAATAAGAGTGCTACTATCGCTGAGGATGTTCTTTTTTCTGGTACTTTACCAGATGACAGAGATAGACAGGAAACTGGTAGAGAAAAAAATACCATGTTCATTTCCTGCAACACTTCCTTAAAGATGTGCAAACTTTTAATTTCTTCAATGAGGCAACCAGCTGCTTTTCTCTAACAACATGTACAGGTTACCTCACCAGGTTGGTATCATTCGGTTTTAACAGTGGCATGTGCACATTCGGGATGGGGGCTTGAATCAAAGTCAAGATCCAATACAATCCCTTGGTTTCCTTAGATGGGCTATTGTTTTTTATGAATAGGCTTGTATGAACACAGTTATAAGTTGGACTAATGCAGGTTTGTTTTAATTAGATCACAATGAATTAGCTTGAATTGAACACGTCTGTAACGTGCCCTGAGATGGCCTTGTTGTGAACTGGTGATACACAAATAAAGCTGAATTGAATTGAAAAATGTCTCAAGAATCATGATGTTCTTTGAATATTATGGGACAGTTTTCATTATACTGAAAAAAATGTTCAGTGTTATTAATAAACAGACCCTGAAGCAAATTATTGTTGTGATCATGCAGATACATTTGTCTCCCTCTCATTTCCTCTTGTCTCTGCATTGTTGTTTTCTATTGAATCCAGAGAATACTCCGAATGCAATTAATAACAGAAGATCCCTCAGGGGAAGAAATCAGCTGCAGATAATTGGATTTAGGTATGGATGATTCACATCATTTTTAGCCCACATCTGTAGATGTCTGGTGGTGTTGCCTCAGAGTGTGTTGCCTACAATCCATCAAGCATAGCCTAAATTTGCATATCATTTAAACCTTTGGGTCACAGAAGACACACTTGCCATAACCCATGCTGAAGCCAGCATATGACATTTCAGCCACATCTGGCCAATAAACTGTAACTCCAGTAGGTCCCAGCGAATAATCTATGGACATTGTGGCCTAAGCATGAAGTTAGACCACATGAAGCCAAACTATCTGCTGAGTCAATTTACTTTAGTCCTTACTGCCACTAGCTATTTGTTTTATTTGCATATCATTTATGTGATTATCACAGCCAGTAGCAGCGTGAAGCCCATCCCCCGCTCCTGAAACCAGATCATTTCTTTACACAAGGATGCGATTCAGGGTGGAAACAAAGACAAATCTTCACATCTACTGTGTTAAACTTTCTCCATACACACAAGTCTTCAGCTGTGTGTTGTTGTGTGGGCGTGTCAGGGATCTTTCTCATTCAGTAACTTTCTTTACTTGTTCTTGGACTGCTGTCCTTTCATAGTTAACCTTCTCAAACATATTTATATGTGTCTTTTCTTCAAAACCAGTTCCAAGGTTTATACTAAAAACTTAAAGAATACATGTTTTAAAAACTTGTGGACATTTTTTTCCTCTTTTTGCCGAAGGACTGAAGGTTTTAGGTTTATAGAAATGTTTTACAGCAAAGACACATTATGTTTGTACGGGTCAGCAGATTAGCATTAGCGCAGCTAGCAGTGGATCTTTCTATAAACTGCCTCACACCCTCTTCTTTGTCATTATGCACCCAGTAAGTGTGTGTGTCAGCTCACTCGCTTATTATTTGCTGTGTTAGCTGAAAAATAAACGGAAGCATTGCACATGTTAGACTTCTTTAAAGCAGAAGCTGCTGCAGCCGATGCTGACAACAACAACAGAAGCTGCAGAGACAAAAACAGCCTGAACAGAGAGAAGCAACGAACAGTCCGTGTATATGATAAGATAAGAAACAGAGCAAACACTCCACAGGTCACCGTGTGTGTTTCTGTGTGTGTGTGTGTCTCTTGGTTAACACAACCTTAGTATGGATTCACGACCTGCCAACTGAGCTGCTCAGCTGATCTTCGGTTAAAGGTCAGGCTCATGAGGTTAAAGCTGCTGCAGGCAGGAAGTCACCTCCTGTGACTAAATCCACAACCTCCAGCTGCATGAGCATTTTAGCACATCACCCCCTCATATTCACTGTCCACGGACAGTTTAGACTGCTGGACATGGAAATAGGTGCAAGTAGCTTTAACAGCTTACCTGATAAAATGTTGGCTTTAACTGCTCAGCGAATGCTAACATAGCCAAATGAGCTCAACTACATCTGTAATCCATTTTCCATTTCTAATAAAGATTAAAGGGTACTTATGCCTGAGTATCACATGTAGGGCTTGACAAATAATGCAAAGAGTAGAAGTTGTTTAACGCCCATATAGACCTGATTCAACAGCTGAATAAACCTTTTAACATACTTAAAGGCTATTTCAGTTCTTAATAGAAAAAAAAAACTGTTTTTCTTGAATTAATGTCATTAAATCTTCCCAAAAGCTATAATGTTTAACGCCTTAAATACTTATGCCAATGGAGGGGAGATGAGATGTGCCTCCCAAATTTACAATTTATGCATGAATTTCCTATTTACTTTTCAGTAAAGTAGCCACTGTCAGAGCATTTAGATTTACAATCAGTCCAAAGCAATTTATAAATGAGGAACAACATTCAAGCTTCAGTACAGAGAGAAATCCTGGCATAAGCACCAAGTACTAAATCTATTAAGACAACAAAGCACAATTAGAACAGATCCAGAAGGTTTTAGGAGTGGAGGTGTTGCCTGAAGAGATTCAAGATGTTCTTGAGGAGGGATGTCTCTGCTAAGGCAGCATTTGGCAGCTCGTTCCACCACCAGAGAACCACAAATAAGATCAGACTTGACTGAGACTGACTTGTGTCTATGCATGGGATTACCAGTACCTTTTTATATTCATAGCATTTAAAAGATGTGTGTTTCAGAAGATTATAAGATATTATTTATTGATGAATAGTGAATGATTGGGAGATTGGGTCCAAACAGTAATAATGATCCAGCTAATTAGAAGAAGCAGAAGAAAAATCCCCCATAGAGACTGGTACAAACATAAGCTTGGTGTGTTTTATTGGTGGTTTGCAATGTTGTTGCAAACCACCAATACGTTCCTTAGCTGTCATCTAAGGAACGTACATCACAGAACTTCAAAATAGATATTCGTATATTATTTGTGTGTTAATTCAAGTAATTTCTAATTAAAATTCAGCAAATTTGTAAAACCTTATATGCATTTATTTATTTACTAATTGTGCCACACATCCTTCACAATAAGTGTAGACACAGATGTAATGAAACATTCTTATTTTAACAGCACAATTAATAATTCATTGTGTAAAATAGTATAATACATTAAGCTCAGACTATTGCTCCTGTGACCATAGGTAAGTGGTAGAAAATGATTATAATAAAATAAAATAAAATAAAATAAAATAAAATAAAATAAAATAAAATAAAATAAAATAAAATAAAATAAAATAAAATAATATAGATGATGTGGTGGTTAGCATCACAGCATAAAAGTTGCTGGTTTGAGCCTTGACTGGGGAGAGGTTCAAACAGGGGCCTTTCTGTGCGGAGTTTGCATGTTTTCCTTGTATGTGTAGGTTCTCTCCGGGTACTCCGACTTATTCCCACAGTCCAAAGCATTCTCCCTAAGAGTGAATGTATGTTTGCCTCTGTGTTGGCCCTGCGATGGATTGGCAACCTGTCCAGGATGTACCCTGCCTCTCACCTGCTAATTGCTGGGTTAGGCTCCAGCCCCCTGTGACCCGGAATTGGACTAAACGGTATACAAAATGAAAATGAAATGATGATATAATATCATCCCATGACCTATAAACTACTATATTCCAATTCTTTTTTTTTTAACTGTAAACTACTGTGTCAGTTAAAGATAATTAAACTCAAGAAAAATTGAAATAAAATGGTTTTCACCCCAAACTGTAGTTTGCATTTTAACAAGATATCCTTAATGTGTTATTACCTTAGTATTTCAGCTCATCTCTTGCACTCTAGGAACGTATGTGTCAGCTGACTCTATGCTGTGTATTTGCATTTATTTATTCACATTTGTTTATCTATATTTCAGTGTAGATAGCTAGATTATTAGTATTTGAATTTTTCAAAGGCAGCTGAATAATTACATTTGGTTTGTAGATATTCTGACATCCATGAAATCTGTCAGAGCAGGGTTTGCATTGAAAATATTTTCCATCTTTCTATCATACTACATTTTTTGTTTATCTTAATCTGACCCTTTTTCAAAACTACTGCCCTGTCTTTGATAAATCAGACTTAAGAACTTGTATTCCTCATACTTTACCTTGTTACCATTATTAGTTTATGACACACAAGCACAAAGAGGCTTAGCTCCCAGTATGTCCAGAGTGGGCGTGACCAGCCCACTTCACCTTACGTAATCCACTACAGTGCCCTAGAAGGACCACTGTGATTCGCTGCTGTCCCTTCCCCCCTTTTACTTCCTGACTGATTTTTAAAAATTCTTTTAAAAATAAATCCCTAAAATTTAGATTACAAACTGCAAAATATTCACACTGCTTGGATTAAATGGGATGTTACATTTTAGATCTTCCGTTTAAATAATCAAAACTTGCTCAGAAAATTCACATCCACACCGAAAGGTTACTGTTGCAGTTTGCATATGTTGTTCCTCAAGATGAGAGACATGCAATACTCAGTTAAAAAAGAAAAAACAGATAGAAGCAGCCTCCATCTAAAGACTGCAATACAGTGGCACTATTTGTCAATTAGATAAAAACTAACTAAATAAACTGGCAACCTTTGTTGAAGGCATTGGAAGGATATCCGTTTACAATATTTTAAGATTATATAGTATTTGTGAATTAATCTAATATATTCACAATGTGTAGCCTAAACTTACATGACAAGTTTCAGCATTTGGATTTTTTTTATGGTCAAGACCATTGAGGAAATAAAAAGCAAAAAAAAAAAATTATTTTTAAAATACCACAACCCCATCTTGATTTTTTATTTTTAGGATTTATATCGCAATGTTCATGTAGCTTTGTCTTTTCCTGCAGGTTCCTCTGACGCTGTCATGTGACCTTTTATTACCGAAGTGTCACTGAATGAATTCTCTTTTTTGACTGTGTTCTTCCCTCTGGCCTATCCTGATAACATTACAATACAGTGACCGATAGTTCTAATATTTAATAATAAAATCAACTTGAAATAAAAAACTCATTCACACTCTTAAATCCACAAAACAAAATCACTCGGCCCACGTTACATCAATCAAATATTTATTTGTACCCCCCCACAGTTAACGTCCCTTTTTATAAAGGACAGTTTACATTAGCCAATCACCTGCAGCCTTAGCGGTCAGCTCGATGCCGATTGGCTGTTTGGGCTCACTCCCACCATCCATCCCATCTCCCTTTGTGTACAACAGAAAAGCAGCGTTGTGCTGGACCCAAACATCGACAGTAAAAAAACAAAAACAAAACATTTGTTTCAACAATGTGGTTTAATGTTGCATCTTCTTAAAAGTTAGAAAAATGACACCGGTTGGAAACAGTTTGACTATCAATGTTTCTTGATATTCATCATTTTTATCTTTTTTTAAAAAGGAGAAAACACAAAATGACACGAAAATATTCTTGAACGGTTCAATTCCTCTGAAAGCAAATTATTCAGACAGTTGGAGATGACTATTATTATTATTTTTCCCCCCATGTACAATGAACATGAAGCAGAACAAACCTCACCACGTTCAGTCTGCGGTCTGAGGACAAAATGGCTCCCTGAAAGTTCGGCTTCAGGGTGATAGGAAGTCACAGAATTCAACAAAGTCCCTCTGCATGAAATTCTGGCTTTGCAGCAGGTCGTCTTCAGAGGGGAAATACTGCATACTGTCCTCCTGCGGGCACACGCTGTCATCGTGCGGGCACGCGCTGTCCTGGTGCAGTACCAGGAACTGACCCGGTGGCGTCGTTGAGCCGTGTGGGTTGGGACTGTCTAGGAGGGCTCCTCTGGCATTCTCCAGGACGCCCAGGTACGAGTCCATGTCGGTGAGCTCCAGGTCGCTGTCGGAGCTGCAGCAGCCGTCGCTCCCCACGGAGTCGGAGCGCATGTGCTGCATCTGGTACTTCTCGTGCATCAGAAACTGGTTGGTGTTCTTGGGCGCACGCATCCCCCTGGCTCGGTTTCCCTTAATGTAAACCGGACGGAGGGCTAACACCGGCCTCTGGGGGTGTCTGGGATGATGATGATGATGACGAGGAGGGTGCTGGTGGTGACTGCGCCCTCTCAGCCACCCTCCCCCACCTGTCTTCCTCCCCTGTAGGCGCCCACTGCAGCTCTTGGACCAGCCGTGCTTCCTATGGATGCCCGCCTGTCTCACCTGCGCCTCCTTCTCGTCCTGCTGCCTTTGCTGCTGGAAGATCCTCCTGCACATGATCTCTGAGAGCATTTCTTGTCCTTCTTGCAGTTGCCTCCGTTCCTCCCTCCTGCTTCACATCCTCCTCCTCACTCGGTGCCCCACAAAGCAACAAAGAGAGACTGGTCTCTGGTTTACTGACTCAGATCACAAATGACCCTTCCGCCTTCTTAGTCTACCTTTTTACTATCTTTTCTCTTTTCTTCTTGACCTCTGGCTTTGGCTTGTGCATAGCCTGCTCTTCCTCCCCTTGCAGCAGCAGCTTGCCTGCTGGTCTGGCTTCACTGTCACGCCCTCCTCTGGTTCTCAAATATTGCTTCTTCGCCTCTCAAAGTCAAATCAGCTCCTAACAGCTCTGAATAGTGAACTACAGTGAGCTGCTGAGGGGGGAGGGTTAATAATCTAGCAATTGATTTTAAGCTGGTTTTCCTCGGTTTTATGTCTGCAGCTGTAGTGCTTTCTGCTCTGACCATCACTGACTGTCGGGCTGCCTCCGCCTCAGAGCCTTTATAAATACACGGAAGGATCCATTCGGCTCACTAGAAGGAGGGGCTTGTGTTTTCCTGGTTCTTAACATTAAATCTTACTTATTTTAGAAGTAACTTCGCATTTATTTATATTTGCATTATTAATAAATATTTCAACCTATTTTAATGTCTGATGGTTGAATGTGGTTGTGTGGAGTAGTGAAAGTCTCTCCGCAGCGTAATGGTTCACTCCGCTTCAGTTTTAGCTGTTGAAATCTGATCCACAGCTGCTGCTGTTACTGCCCCACTCTCTGACAACAGACAGCAACAACAACCAGACAACAGTGGGCAACACTGTGGGACCCACTGTGATAGAGTTAGTCATGTCTTATTGTGTCATGCACATAAAAGTACTCAGCTTACATCATCTTGACAGACAACTACAGTGGTGACAACACATCTAAAGATCACACATAGTTTTGCATGTAGATTTATGATGAAACAAATAACTTTGTGTTCTTGGTTCCTAAAAATGAAAACTGCTCCACAAATGTTAATCAACTCTAATTATTCATCTCTTTAGCATCAGGAAGTTATCTATTCCTGAATCTAAAAAAAAAATGGATGAAATGTTCCTAAGACAATGCAGCTCACTGTACTTGGTGGTTGTGTGTTATCTAGCTCCACCATGAGGTTGGAATTTATTACTTTACTTGGAAAATCTCAACAACCACAGGGTGGGTTACCATGAAATACAGTTTTCAAGCATGTTAGTAATGATTTGTGTTTACATTGAGTGCCATCAACTGGCCAAACATTTGGGTTTATAACAAGAAACATGCTAAACTAATTAATTTCCCTTCAGCCATAACTATACTTTGGTTTTTGCAACAAGGTAAATTAAGAAGAGGGAGAGTTTAAATATTATATTTCCTCAACATCAAGCAAGATATCAAAGCAAGCTAGCATATTTAATGAGCCACTTCTTCTAATCAGAAAACTCATAAAACCATCTTTTAATTCAACACATCATTAGAAATAATACATAAACTGTCTCATAAATCACACAAAGCATTTACTGATCATCTTCACCTTTTAAATTGATATATTTCCTGCACGCAGCACATTTTTTACTACAGTTTAATCACGGATATATTTGAACTCTGTTCAGTTTGTTCAAACAACTCAAAAAGCTTTAGAAGACCAGCGTTTTAGATCTGATGCTGCTCTAGCGCAACCATGTGGTGATTATGTTTATTACACCAGTCAGAAGCAGAAGAGGATGTCTTGGTTTCAGTGGTCCATCCACGAGAGAAAACAAACCCAAAAGGTCAAGGTCAAGTTTATTTCTATGGCACATTTCAAATACATCTCAAATAAAATGTACACATTTCTAGATCAATAAGAATGAAATATAATAAGACAATTAAAACAATAAAAAACACTTAAAAACAACTAAAACAACAACAAGTAGGACAGTTAAAACAAAATGTTTAGCTCAACTTGTAATAAGAGCCAGTAGATAAAAATGTGCCTTCAAGACGGATTTAAACTGCTTCAGCGATTGTGCAGATCTGATATTAAGAGGGAGATTTTCCAGAGTCTAATCTGCCACAGAAAAAGCTCTGTCACCTGGAGATCTAAGTTTCGTCCTCGGAATGGATGAAATCAGCTGGGAGCTAGATCTCATGGATCTTGCTGGAGCGTGGCTAGATAGGAGCTCAGATAGGGGAGGAAGGAGCTTGGCCATTTAGAGCTTTAAGAACAAAAAGGTACAATATGAATTGGATCCTGAAAGAATCAGGAAGCCAATGTAAAGATGCCAAGACTGGTGTTATGTGCTCCCTACATTTCATTGCAGTCAACAGACGAGGAGCTGCGTTCTGGACCAGGTGCAGACGATGGACCGAGGACTGATCCAAGCAAAAGTACAGGGAGTCGCAGCAGTCCAATCTGCAAGTGATGAACAGATGGATTACGTGTTAAAGACATTAGCTGGAAGGTATGGCTTTACCTTTGCTAACTGTCTCGGGTGGAAAAAGCCAGATTAGACTCCTGCACTTACCTGCTTGCACAATTTAAAAGCACCATCAAGGTACACTGAGGTTTTTTGTATTTACCTTACAGTGAGAAAATAAAGGGCCCAGAGGATTGTCAATACTGACAGAATTGCAGAAAATGGCTATTTCTGTTTTGTTTTCATTTAATTTTAAGAAAGTTAAGGACATCCACTGTTTAATATCTTCCAGACACAATACAATAACAACACAATAACAAGATTAAAGGAATCTGTCCCAGCTTTTCAAGGTAAATAAATCTATAAGTCATCTTCAAAGCAATTAAATTAAATGTACTTTAAAAAAAACAGACCCCAGGAGCAACATGTAAAGTGCAAACAAAGCTGGACCCAGATTTGAGCCTTGGGGCATACCAGAACTAAGAGGGGATATTTTCGAGCTATAAGGGGCCCAAGTTCACATAAAAAGTCCTTCCAGGTAAGAAGGACTGGAACCACTTAAGAGCAGTTCCAGGCCAACACATGATTGCAGCCGTGATAGCAGAATATTATGGCTGACAGTATCGAAGAACGCTGACATGTCCAACAACAAGAGGGCAGCACAGTTGCCTGAATCCAGACTTAAAAGATCATTAAATCCCTTAAAAGTGCCATCTCAGTGCTGTGGAGTGATTTAAAACCAGATTGAAACTTTTCAGAGATGTCATTAAGATCAAGATGGGCCTGCAAATGAAGATAGACCACTTTCTTTAAGACTTTCGAAAGAAAGGGGAGCTTCGAAATTGGCCTGTAATTAGCCAGAACAGTTGGATGCAGGCTGTTTTTATTTTATTTTATAAGGGGCTGTGGCCTGTTTAAAACATGATGGGAGACAACCTTTAACAAGGGAGGTATTAATTAATCTCGGAATAAAAGGCCCAACAGCATCAAAGATATGCTTTCAAAAACCTGGCAGAAGACAATCTGAGGTGCAGTAAGATGGTCTTAAGTGATTAACTACGATAATTCCCTCAAATCAGGCTCAAACTGCTCCAAGACAGCTGAGCACACAGGAGGAACACTGTGGTCAATGAGACAGAGGACCTAATAGCTGAAACCTTATCAGTAAAAAATGCTAGAACATCATCACACATACTTTATATATTATCACATGGATTAATAATACGTTAAAAACATTAAAAAGCACCTGAGGACTATGGCTATTTGTGGACACTAAGTTTGACATAAACTGGGTCTTTGCAATCTTTACAGCCTCTTGGTACCTGTATAGACACATACAGCTGATCTTTTAAAAAGGGTTTAGAATAAAAGTAAATCAGTGCAACATGCATTCAAAGCTGAATCTATGTCTCTGCAGACAGTATTAGTATCCAATGGCACAAAGCTTGAGGTATTCTAGATAACACAGGAACTACACTGAAAATCAGAGACAACGGGTCTGATGGGGTGATGAATCTTACCCAGACTGTTCTAATAAATCCCTGTTACCTTTTTAATTATGTTCCTAGGAATATAAAAAAGTTTTTGGTGGCTGGAGACTTATTTTCCCCACAGTAATGTCTGTCGTCTTTGTCCCAAAAAGCCCTTTACCAGAATATATTGCAGTTCACTCCATACTAATGATATCTAATGTTAACTTACAAATGAACTGATGACTAAAATGTTAAATTTGCCTCCAAATGATTACAAACTGAAAGTGTGAGATGTAGAGATAAAGCAGTACCACGTCAATGTCACGTTGATCTAACAAAGGTCTCGCGATAAATACTTAAAGGCTGGGAGAACTACTGTACTTTAATTTTTTTATTTTTTTTTACTGTTAGTTGTTTCTGTTGTACAACAAGTGTAAGGAGTGAAAAATCGTTAAAGGACAAAAACAAATTAACATTTCAAACTGCATATGTCAGCGCAATTTTAAATAAAGTTATATTTGAACCAGCTGCTGCTTCGTTCGGCATCACAACAAACATGGCGATAGGCGGTGGCAGACCTGCGAGAACCCTGGCTAGCCTGTGACGCCGCTTAGTAAAGACCTGTCTTTCGCTTTACAGGTGGTAATATTCGCTTGTCCCGATCTCCAGATGGAGTCTGCGCCATTTCTAGAGGAAACTACGGAGAGAAAAGTCTGCGTGGTCGGGTCGGAGCTGGTGGAAAACTACACTGTAAGCTGCGACTGGGTATCCCTAGCGGGTTAGCTTACCTCACAGCTAGCCAGCTTTTTTATTTAAGCTATGCCACAGTCACAATAACAGTAGTGATGTGATGTTAATAGAAAGCTCCTACCAATGAAAGCATTTATTGTAAAGTTATTGTTTTGTAACTTAACGTTTATCTAGCTGTGTTGCAACCAAACAAACCGAGAGGACAGTTTTTACAGGCTAGCTGCTAACCGCAGACACTTGGTTTTAGTGAGAAGTGTTTCCTCTGAAGTTGTCAGAGCTTACAGCTCAATGCTGACTTGTCTCTATGAGAGGATCTACTTTTTTGTCTGTGTGTGATATGTTTTTGCTGACATGGCAAATACACATCACGACTGTCAAAGTCCCGGAAATTGCCTCATTTTCTGATATTTCTTGTCAGCTAAATGTATTAATGTGGTGACAGGGTCACAATCAAGTTTGAATTACGAGTCATAATTTATAACACACTTTTATTTAAAAAGGAAAATAGTCTTTACTAAATATATGATGATTAAAGATAAAAACGATAAAGGGGGAGAGATGCAGAACTTACCAGGATTTTTGCTACTGACTTGGATCACTTCTCCTGTGATCCAACTCGTCTCTGATGCTGCTGCTTTGCCGGACTCATACAGACTTAGCCATGAAAAATGTAACTTTTGGAGTATTGTTCATCGAACTATATATTTCTCCATATATTTGTTTAATTTTCCAGGTTTAAATTCAGTCACCTCTTTCCTGTTTCAGGTCTACATCATCGATGTGACAGATGGAGAGCACAGATGGACCGTGAAGCATCGCTACAGCGACTTCCATGACCTTCATGAGAAGGTAAGAAACTGAAACAAGTCAGTCGGTGGACTTCTTACAAATTCACCTGTTAAGTATGAAAGGAAATGATGTTTCTGGTAAATTAACAACAGAGTAAATATGTCATGTTTTGAATCAGAACGATCACATTACACAGATTCTGAGTTGGAAAACAAAAGCATGTGTTTCCTTTTTATTATGTCACGAGCAGCTGGGTTTGATAATGAATTATAAGATATTCCCCATCAGGAAACGTTTAGTTCTGCATCAGTAAGTCTCTGTCTGCAACTACAACATTCGAGAAGGCTAAATTTAATTAGTCTTTTATACATAATCATTACAACTATTGTAAACTAACTGCACTTACCAAAAGAAGTGGAGGGTTTGCTGGTGTTTCAGTTTGCATTTTGCTAGCAAGCATCAGTGAAAATAAACATAATATCATTAAACTCATGCCGATTTGTTAATATATATTAATTGTTAGTTAATATGGAAAAAATCTTTCACTGATTTTTAATTTTTAGACCATTATTTTCAGTAAATGGATAAAAACGGAGAGAAAGGCAAGCTTGGGGTGCTTAGATTTTTTTTCGCTGCTTATTTTTGAGTCAAAGAAATTCTCTAGGATTTTTTAATAAAAAATTTCAGTCAAATAGTATAAGCCAACTGAGATGTCTTTTTATTATTTAAACAACATTCTGAAACCCAAAGAATATAATTTAATGAGAACCTGGAAAAGCTGTAAATCATCATATCTTCTACAGCTTGGGAACGTTAGCTGTTTTTATTTAATACATTTTATAACTAAAACAGTTCCTGGTTTATCCTGATGTTTTTTTTCTCTCCAGCTGACGGCAGAGAAAAAGGTTGACCGACGGCTGCTTCCTCCTAAGAAGATCTTGGGAAAGAACTCGAAGAGTCTGGTGGAGCGGCGGCAGAAGGAGCTGGAGCTTTACTTACAGACGCTGCTGCAGCAGTTTCCAGAGGCCACGCCCACTCCGCTCGCCGCTTTTCTGCACTTTCACCTCTATGTGAGTACAACCAGTGCTCAAGGACAAAGTTTGATTATGTGCACCAGGCCTCTAGTACCAAACTGGATAAAAGTTCCTGTTTTCACATGTTTTTTTCAGTAGAAACCAACCAAAGTGGAAAGACGAATAAAAACTCAGGCTTTATGTGGATGAATTACTTTAATTGGTTAAAGGAAAAGATCCTGCAGATGTGTTTAATCATTTCTCTTTGGTATAAATTAGCTTTGAATATGAAGAGACGTCAAAAAAGCCACCAGAGTTAAAGGTAGTGATGAGTTGGACCAACTGTGGCTTCTTTCTTTCCAAGAAGTTGTCAGAACAGCATCAGCGCTCATTTTTCTTCTGGCAGTTATCTGTTCCTTTTACATATAGACGCAGCCAAAATCATTCAGAGACACAATTAGGCCTAGAAATTTGAAGGACTTCAAGGGAATTTATATTTTCCTTGTATGTTTACGCTGTCCGACTGGGAGTCTGGAGAAGCCTACTGGGTCCTGTGTAATCTACCTTTTGGGTGAACTGTGCGGAAGCTGTACTTTGGCCTGTTATCACAGTGTGTTGTACAGGTGTGGATAACGGCAATTATCCTGCAATCTTTTCTTTGCCTGGTAGTTTTTTTTTTGCCTGGAGATTGGTCCAAATGCATACGTGGTTGGTGCGCTCTGCTTACACTGTTGTAGATCAGTAAGATCAGTGCTATCAGATCCAACCTTTTATCTCAACGACATGTTGATTTTAACAGATCTGAAGCATTGTTCTTGTCAGAGGAAACACTGGAGAGTTTTGTCCTGGTTGATGCAAAGATGCTTGGTCAAGTTTTCTCCCAGCTAAACCCAACAACCTGCCTTATAGACCCAATTCCCGCATCTCTTTTAAAAACATTTTATGGTTTCTTTGAGCCAGAGCTTTTAAACATAGTTAATTGCTCTCTTCGGACGGGTGTCTTCCCATCTACCTTTAGGCGATGGTGAGGCCCCTTCTGAGGAAGAGTAATTTAGATCCAGATATTCTTGATAACTACAGGCCTGTATCCAGCTTACTGATTTTAAATCAAATCATAGAAAAATTTGTTTTTATTCAGTTAAATGAGTTTTCTGAATAAAAACAACATCTTGGAAGAATACCAATCTGGCTTTAGGACAAACCACAGTACCGAGACGGCCCTTTTAAAGATTGTTTATGACCTCAGATGTAACCTGGATGCACAGAGACTTTCTGTTCTAGTTCTGCTGGATCTTAGATCCTTCGACACTAAGACCACCAGATTTTGGTAAGATTTTGCGCTTTGCCCTGTCTGTCCTTTTATTTCCCGATAATGACCTGCGTCCAGGGCTGTACAGTGCGAGCGTTTCACTCGCATATGCGCCTAAAAATAGATTGGTGCGAGTGCAAAAAATAAAAAGG
>JBBBVU010000003.1:7936474-7950606 GCA_037177055.1 Atherinosoma microstoma
GGGAACAATGTGTGGAAGTCCTTACTATTACGGAGTTTGTTTCCTGGGGAGGGCAACCAGGAATTTAAGAAAAAAGGGGGGGAGAAAAATTTTTGAGAAGAAAAGGGACCCCCCCCCCCCCCGAAAAAAAAACATAAATAAACTTTGTAAATGATGAAAAAGAAATGAGATAAACTGGTAAAGAAAACGAACACAAGCCTTAACATTTAACACCTCATGTATCATATTTGAAACATACAGTCTCTGAGACCTATTGCATCAATTTATGGTGAAGACTTTGCTAAAAACCCTGATCTGATCCTTGTCTTCTGCCCCTGGTGGACACTTTTTGCACAACAATAGTTCTGACATATTACACAGAAATAAACCGTACATATATGCAAATGATTTTCCAGATTAATAAAAGTAGAATTTTCTGCCCATTATTTTGAGGGTCATGTGTTCAAAGGTTAACAGTAACATCAACACAATCAGAACATAATTATGTTTCATCAGCATCATCTGGATATTTGATTTTTGTGGTATAATTATTTGGTGATTATCCACAGCTGGTAGCAGTAGGGAGAAGATATTATAAGAAAACTGTGGGAATTAAACGCTGATCTGATTTGGTGTGTGAGTTTTCTCTGCCTCCCATTGAGGTTCTCCAGCTAAATCAGATCGTATCCAAAGAGTTTACACAAGAATCTCACACGGAACAAATTTTGTTAACTTTTGAGAAAACTTCAGGTTTTGTTGTTGGATTGCTCCTGCAGAGTTTTCTGTCTGATCCACAGAGAGGTCACAGATTAAAACATTGGGATGCTGTAGCTGCATGGATTTAGGTTATTAAAGTTGATGACTATGTGATGAAAGTGGATACCTTCATCAGGGAAAAATAAGCCTTAGATACAGCTGCACTCGTGTTGGAGCTCTGCATCTAGCCTATTGTGGTTTCTGGCCCCAGCTGTTATCAGCACTCCATCTGGTCTTGTTTCTTTTTTAGCACTTCCTGAAACCATGGTAACCATGGCAGGGTATTGGACTGTCACAGGATAGTGTAAGTACCTGGGATGCTTCCTTATATATCCTTGCCTGAATAAATGCAGGAAAGGCAAATATTGTTTCCAGTCACACTTTCTTCACATCTTCTGAAGAGTGTGTTAATGTCCAAAACTGCGACTAGCATCTGATGAGAGAGAGAAGGGACCATTTTACAATTCATCAGGCTGTAATACCTAAACTTTACATCGATGCTGATAAATCTTGCAAAACGAAGTTTTATATGCCAAACAGAGAGAAGTAAAAAACAAAGAAAAACACCAGGAGGCACATTATGAAGTCAATGAGTTACAGACTGCAAATCAGCCACACCATTTATTTAATACTGCAGCTTCCATGACTGTGTAACAGAAATAATATTGCAGTTGTAACACTTGCTGAGGAAACCAATATTTACTAAAGCGCTGGCCTGTAGACTCACTCATTGTCACGTTTCTCAGCGTAGACGGGATGAGGGAGACAATTCTCCCTCAGTAGATCTCCATGCTTCTTTTTCTTTAATAGTCACAGCTGTTGTAATTTATTAAGTTGCATCACTGCCTCTTTCTCGTTTTACTCATCCACTAAGGTTACCAATGTTAGGAACGTTCAGTGCAAATAAAGAATCGCAAGCTTTGTGGCTTTGCTTCGGCTCATCGTAATGTCTCAATGCACCTCCCAGTATTCATAATTGTGTGTGCTCTGATTGATAAATTAAGGTCCAAAGTGTGGATTTTTGTGGGCCTTGTTGTCTCTGAATACCTTTTTAGAAATTGATTAAAACCTGATAGAATTATTATTGAGGCAGTTTTTAAAAGACTGAAATTAGTATAATGCTGCGGCTCCATAGTGTGCACACCAAAGGAGGCGTCTTCCGCCAATAACACACCAGCTCCTCCAAAACCTCCTTTTTTAATTTTGCAAGACACTAAAAATACTGAAAATATATTTGTTTTGCAGTTTTTCTGTTTTATCCACAAATTTAGTTTTGAAGTGAGCTTATGTCTTATTAACAAGACAGAAACCTGTTCAGTCTACACTCTCCCGCCAGGGTGAAAGGGCTTTATAAAAAATGCATCTCATAATAACAGTTTTCCCTCAGTCACCAAGGGGGTGAATTGAAATATTTAAGCTCGACTTTGGCCCATTTTTAGGGCAGAAGGTTTAATACAGTGGTTCTCAAACTTTTTCTACCAAGCCCCCCCCTTTGGAGGAAGAAACCTTCCCAGGCCTCCGGTAAACCCAGATCTCTATTGCATTCACACGGTGGTGTGTTTGATTTGTACATGAAAGTCAGATTTTCTGAGTTCCCTGTCGGAATTACAACAAGACCCATGAAGTCGGATATCCAACTCAGGCAGTCGGGGTAAACTCACTAGCTCTAACTTCACCCATTAAAGATGGCTGCTAACTCCCAGATCCGACTTCCGCCCTCCAACCATTATTCCAAAGTTCTTCTTCATATTTTTTGTGGTTGGCAAAAATGAATTGGTGCATTACTGCCACCAGGTGGTCTGGAGATTGGACCATCATGTTCCCAAGAGCCCGAGTTGTCAAATCATTAGTTCATTAGCCTGCCCCCCAGTTTTTGAACCACTGGTTTATTAGCAGTTAACAGAAGTGCCTTTGTGTTGTAGGATAGACATCCGCACAGTTTAATAACATATCAACACAACTAACGTCTTTCTGATGAAGGGAAATGTTTAACACAATACAGATTTAAAAAGAAATCGGTCATTGCATGTTATTTACAGATTCAAACAGGTTGACTTTAGACTGTAAACACGCAACTTTAATCTCTGAACTTCACTTCTAACATTGATCTGAGCAGGCGTGTCAGTAAAAATGTTGAATATTTATATTGTGATCAGGTCGGCTGCTGATGGAGCGGCTGCTTGTAGGTTTGCATGTAATGATGAGACGGTCTCTGAAGGCTTCCTCCTCTCTGTCCTCTCGTCAGATCAGTGAGGAGACCAGGCTGTCTGCTGCTGCACCTCCTCCCCTCTCCTCTTCCCCACCTCCTCCCTCCTCCTCCTCCTCTGCTGTCGCTCTTCCCGCTGTTACCTCCTCTTCCCTTTCCTCCTCTTCCTGTCTGGCCCAGCAGGCTGCCTGCCCCAGCCAAGGTAATCATGTATGTATCAGGCTGTGCAGTGTTGAGGGAGGGGAGGGAGGGGTTCAAAGGTTTTTTATTTTTGCTTTCATGCAGCAGCCCGACCTTCATCTGCTTATTGTCCTGGTTGTGAAGCAGTTGGAGATGAATTCAGGAAGAGATATTAAAACAACTGGAAGATGAGTGCTCCAGCTGCGGCTATGACTTCCTTAATTAATTAATTAATCTGTCACCTATTTAGTAGAAAAAGAAAACAACCTCTTAAAATGTTGACCTGGTTGTTGCTGAGGTGATGTTTTCATACAAGAGCAGAAAACTCCAAATCGTGAAAATGAAGCAGTTGCCATCCGAGAACATGAATGTTTTTTTCATGATGAATTAAATAATAAGATAAATTAGTTGGGAAATTTTTTTGATCAACGTCTTCATAAATCAATACAGCTGTAGTTTCCTAATTTGCTTTTAGTGTTTTGATTAAAAACCCCATTTCTAAATGTAAACAGAATAAAGCATGTCATCTCTCAAACTTTACTAGTCAAAAGTTTGTGACACTAACCACCTTCGATAATATCATCTTCAGGTCTGCACAAGTAAGTTTGAACTAAATCTTGGCTATAAAAATTGCTCTGTGGCTTCTACCCATTTAAGCTGGAAATGATCCTGATCCACTGAAATACTCAACTTTATAGATGTTGTGTTGTAAAATATAAGAATGATCAACTGAGTGATGTATTTTCTCTTATGTCCATGTTTTGTGTCAGTGACATTCTGCAGATGTTTTCAGCACCTCTGATTTCCTGTTTCAGAAGTGACAAACAGAGAAGAAGCAGCAGTCCCCCCCAGTGTTCTCCATCCCGAGGACACTGCTCCCCCCCCTGCAAACTTAAACACCAACACACACCTTCTGTCTGCTGATCCATCTCAGGTCAGACAAACTTTTGAAGCACCCTGTAGGACTAGGCGACATGGCAAACGTATCAGCCAATATTATTTTCTATATCATGATCTAAGTTTGTTGTTGTGGCCTGTTTGTAATGACTGCAAGAGGGAATCTCTTTGCTTTGTTTGGAACGTTTTTCATATCATGAGATGATGTTTTTCTGTTTGACTATCGCACTGCAAGAACTGGTGCATTGAGTCACATCGTCCCACATTTTTATACTTTCAGTTTAGTGGCTGAGGTCATGTTATTTCAGTAATTCAATAATTAGGGTTTCCCGTTGAGGCATTCACCAACCGATAAGAAGGTTTGCATATTGTATCGATACGTTCGTCATCGTTTTTACTGAATCCAAACGACCCGTAAACTGACATAGTTGGATCTTCATGGCTCTTCTCAGCTACACCCGTTCTCTCCTGTGTTTCAGCTCAATTTCCTTCCTCAATCAGCTGGCAAATCATTGTATTTTCCTTTGCCCCCCCCCCATTTAGGGTTTTCTTTGCAATTGAGAAACCAGCATATAGGTGCATTACCGCTGTCTAGTGGTCCAGTGTGTGCTGATTGATACACCGCTGGCTCTGTAGATGGATTGGCTGAAAATGTGTCTTGATTATCACTGAGATAGACATAAATTTAATTGTGATCTAATTTTGAGCTAGTCTTCACACCCAGTCTTATCACCAATGATAACCAGAAGATATGATTTAGAAAGACAGATCAGATTTGGGGGCCTGACATGCAAAATCCTTAATTAAACTCATATAGCCCCAATTTTAGAAAATAGTTGGGATGCTGTGTAAAATGTTAATTAAAAACAGAATGCAATGATTGAACAATCAACTCATTTTTTATTTCCAGTAGAACATAAACAATATATTGTGTGTTGAAACTGAGATTGTTTTACCATTTCATGGAAAATATTAGTGGAATTTTAATTTAATAGCTGCAACACATCTTTAAAGAGTTGGAACTGGGGCAGCAAAAGGCTGGAAAACAAATAACTGGAGGAGCAATTGACAGCTCATTAGGTTAGTTGGCAACAGGTCAGTAACATGACTATAAAAGATGGACAGAGGTTCAGCAATCTGAGACAAACTGGGTCTAAAAATTATGGAACAATTTCAGAAAAATGTTCCTCAATGTAAAATTGTGAAAAATTAGAAGATCCCACCATCTACAATGTATAAAATATCAAAAGGTTCATATAATCAGGTGCAAAGTTTTGATAAAACTTTTTCCAACCTCTTGTTGCCCCCGTTCCAACTTTTTAGTGACGGCGCTTACGACCATCAAATTAAAAATGAACTTATATTTTCCATGAAATGGTAAAATGTCTGTTTCAACATCTGATGTTTATAAAAAAAAAAGTTTTATTGTGAATAAAATGTTTTTACGAGATTCTCAAATCATTCCATTCTGTTTTTATTCACATTTTACACAGTGTCCCAACTTCTTTTAGGAATTGGGGTTTTAGTTAAGTATAGCTGAGTTTGCTTAGCACACAATCACAGTACAATAAATGTTAAAAATGAGTTGAAATATAAGTCATTGTGTGTGAGGTATTCAGATTCATCTACTGTTTTTATGCTTGTTTACTTGCAGGTACAACAACCTCCTGTCAGCATGTCTGAACAAGCACATTGTCGAGCCTCCACAAGTGTCATGGCTTCTACTACCACCTCTGTCTGGTCAGTATTAAAAGACAAATCTCTTTGATTTTAAAGATGATTGTAATAGTTGGCAAACATTTGACTATTATGTCATTACAGAAGACCATTTTAGTAATAGAACGGTAACTTTTCTCATACTGCAGAGCTTTGTAAGAGGTAGTTCTATTTCTTGACAACACACAAGCAAGCGACACTGTAAGGTGCTCCAGGTTAAAACAGGAAATGATTTCAGCTCTGATGATTATTTCTGCTTTAGTTTTATTCTGCAGGTGTTACTGTTAGAGATATTTTAGCAACTGTACATCGGCTGCAGTTCATAGGATGGTGTTGGACATGCAGTAGGTGTAGTTGTCCAGCAGGATGTGCTGTTTTCAGTCATTTCTGGTAACAAAATGTGCTTTTTCACTGAGGATTTCTCACGTTCTCTCATTTAATTAGTTTATTTATGCTTTAATAATTCATAGCAGCAGAAGGTTGTTTGTATTAAAGCTATTTTAGAAAATAATTTGTTTCTGTCTTCCAGTTGTGTCTGCTCCTCTTCCTCCTCCAAACAACTGGAAGTTCGTTGTTCATCCTGTAACGCTAGCTGGTGTCCCTTACTTCCTGCTCACCTGTTCTCCCTGACCTCCAACAAAGATTTCATTACCCAGCTTTCCCAGCGCCTCAGCTCTGCTGTGAGGGAGCAGGACATGAAGAAGGAAGACGAGGAGGAGGAGGAAGAGGGTGAGGAGGAGGAGGAGGAGAGGAGGTCTGAATCCAGAGAGGTTCGGCCTCATGTGGAGTGCACCGAAGTGGGCAGTATCAGGTAATCCAGCTACTGTCCCTCTTGTTAGTTTTTAGGGTTTCTAGAAGTTTATAAAATCTTTTTGAGTTAAAAGGACTGATATTCTGATTTATGTTCATGACTCCAGTCCAGGCTCCAGGGACGGCTACTTTGAGATGGGTCTGGATGATTCTGTGGAAGAGCAGGTTGGCTTCTCGCCTTCATCACTTCCTGGTCCGGTTGCAGAAGATCCAGGTGGCCGTCTGGAGGAGCTGCATGAAAAAGAGGAGGAGGAGGAGGAGGTTCAGGTCAGCAGAGTCCTGTGGTGCTGCTGCGTTCAAGTGGCCAAAGAGGTGAAGCAGTGGGAAGCCTGTCTGGTGCTGGCGGATCGACTGTTGGGCCTGTTCCACTTGTCACATGATTCATTCTGGACCAATCAGAACAAAGGTATGTACATTTACTCAAATTCCTTGTATGAAATAATGAGGGGAATGAAAATTCACCATTTTAAAAAGCAGTGGGAACATGTTCTGTTAGAAAATATTTTAGTTTTTATCAAAGATAGACTAAATATGACGCAGTGGATCAGACCCAAACCTGAACTGTTGACCCTTAGAGCTCTGTGATCACACCGGTGCTGCTGCCAACTTCACTGTAAAGCATGGATTGTAAACTTTCTCACAGTTTTTGTTTGACATTGATGGACCACGTAAAATCACAAATATTTTTTTAAATTTGTTTGCAAAGAAATATTTATTATATCAGAGTGTAAAAGTGGGATGGTCAGGTGATGGTCAGGTGTTACGTTTCTTAAAAAATGTGTCATTTTGTCGCAGAAAAAATTTTTTAGCTCATGTTTCTTGCCAAATTTTCTCAATTTGGATTTGATGATTTCTAAGAGTTTTTGAGCCCAATATATTAATAAAGTATGTTTGGCTAAGTTGGACTAGAAATGCCACGTAGGGTTTCCATCCTGTGGAGAAGCGAATGTGAAATAGTAAATGCACATCAGACTTGTTTTATTACCTGGTTTGGAGTGAATAAATGGTGGTTTTTACTAACTTGAAACAAAACTCATAAGAAGACACGAAGAGTGACCTTGTGAAAAATGGAGTGAAGTTTTCCTGGATTGTTTTAATAGAACCCCACTACATGAAAAACTGAAATACAACTGAATTACAATGTAATCATTGTATCATAATCATAACATCAAATACGTGAAAAAGTAATTATCAGATCTTATCGGTAAAGTGCTGAAATAAAAGATACCAGTTATGAAGATGGTAAACATTTTTTATGTGCTATATAAAATCAAAAATATTTGATGACCAAAATAGGCTCAGATCCTTGAGGATTAATTCTTAGATGAGCAAAAAATGAACAAATTTGACTTTTAACGGTCGAAAAGCTGGGATTTCAACTTTTTCCTCTTTCAATATAGTTATAAACTGTATATTTTTGATTTTAAACTTAAGGAATGTAAAAATGGCACCATAAAAATGTATTGTTCAGAAACAGTAAAGTGAACAATAATCACATTTAGATTTGATAAATGAGTCAACCTTTCGTGGAATAAGTTGGTTTTTTTTTGTAGTGAAATCTAAATGGCAGCTTGTTCTCCTGTTCCCAGACCAGGATCAGGTTCCTCCCGTGGAGCAGGTGCTGTCGGGCCTGCAGGTAGACCTCCTGTTTCCATACTCCCAGCTCCTGCTCTCGTCCCAGTCCGAGCTGCCCGACTCCTCTTTCTCCTTTGGGCTTCGAGCTGGTTTGAGCCGCTGGTACATCTTCTCTGAGGCCGAGGAGCTCCGACAGACCAGAACTGAACTGATGGAGCTACTGCAGGTCAGAAAGCAGCAGAGGTCTTTGTTTTGACCATTTTAGTGTTTTTTTTTCTGACCAAGTTTAATGCCCTCCTTTTCAGAAAATGGTGCATAAACTATCATGCAGTTACATGTGAAACAAAAGCTTTACTTGTTTCTTCAGGCTGTCAACTCTCAGAGCGACCCGGAGCCCTTCAATGCTCCTCAGCTTCTTCCTCCATCACTTATCAACTCCTGGGAGCTGGAGGAGAGTCAAGGAGCCCAGGGAGGCTATCCTGCCTACCTCCTCCCCTCCTCTTCCTCTTCCTCTTCCTCCTCTGCCTCCAACGCTCACTCTCTCCTTTCAGACATTGTGTTGGAGGAGCCCAGCCTCCCCTCTCTCCTCTTCGTCACCCACAAAAACCTCTGGGTGCTGAAGATGGACTTTAAAGAGCTGGCATTTAAGGAGAGAAGCAGCACTGATATTCATCAATCCTCTTCCTCCTCTTCTTCCTCACCGTGGTGCAAGCTAGTTCGTGTGCCCCTCGGCTCTGTGGTGCTTCACCCCAGAGAGAGAGATGCTCAGGTCGGAAACGGCACTAGTAACACTTCCTGCCCTGACCCACACCACCACCTCAGGTGAAGACCCACTGCTCTATCTTTAGCACTGAGATATTATTCTTCATATCAATCTACGACCAGAATTCCCCAAAAGTCGGGACTCTGTGTAAAATGAAAATAAACAGAATGCAGTGATTGGCTAATCTCATGAACCCATATTTTATTCCGAGTAGAACATACACAACATATCAGATAGGGGTGTGTATTGGCAAGAATCTGGTGATACGATGTATATCACAATACAGGGGCAAAGATACGATATATCCCGATATATTGCGATTTTTCTTTACCAGAATTTAATTGTAAGAAAACTGTTACAGCAGTAAAAACTCAAACCTGTAATATGTTTGATATTAACTTACTGAATGAGAACAGAGGATCTACATTTCACTGCAGAGGAAATAAAAACACTTGCTCTTTATGTACAAGATGAATAAAGAAATTAAAATCGACCTCATATGTAAAGGTCTCAAATATCCCTGTAGCATCAAACATACCACCACTTAGTGCAATATAAAATGTATGTAGCTTAATATAAGACACATATATAAAAAATGGTCATACATGTAGAATATTTCCATTTTTGATTAAAGTATTTATCAAACATTCAGCAAATTAAAATAATAAACCCTTCTATGGTTTCCCTTTTAACATTATACATCTGTATAAATCTAAAATGAAAGTGCTTCGGATTCTTCAAGTAAACTTTTAATAAAAAGTCAAGTTTAGATGCAACAGAGCCATCACTGCAAATGAACCACCACTGTGTATGTTTGCATAGATACCATTTTGTTGATTTTGGGGAGGGAAAAAAAAATATTTTAAAGTTTTTTTTAAATTTTTATTCATAAAAATTTGATATTGTGGTGTTAAATATTGATACCACCACTGTGTACTATTTGTATATATAACAAATTGTTGATTTTGAAAAAATAGAATAAAATAAAAAATACAAATAGTTTAATTTTATTTAGAAAAAAAAAATCGATATTGTGGCTTTGAATATCGATACAATATTGTTACGCAAGATATTGCGATATTTCGGTAAATCAATATTTTCTTACACCCCTGATATATTGTTTATGTTCTATTGGGAATAAATATAGGTTTATGAGATTTGCTAATCATTATATTCTGTTTTTATTTGCATTTTATACAGTGTCCCAACTTTTTAAAATCAGGACTGTAAGTGAATTCAACATGCATTTGTTAATCATCGTGTCTAGGAGTCGTCATTCTGTGGAGATGCTCCTTGGTAGTCAGAGGCTGCTGCTGTTCTTCCCTCTGGCCCAGAACAGGAGCTCCTTTCTGGCTGAGCTAAGCCAGAGAAGAGCCTCTCTTGAAGGCCTGAAGATGGTGGCCCTGCCCCGTTCCTGCAGGCTTTGTTCTCACCAAGGACAAGTCACTGCAGGTAAGGACCAGATACCTTCTTATAAGCTCAAACTAGGCCTGATTTCACCAGATGAGGTCATTTTGTTTGACAACTACTGACGTCTTCTCTCAGTTTGATGATATGACTGTTTTGTTGTTGTGCTGTCAGGTCGTTGCAGATGCAGAGACCACTGCTGTTGCACCAGTGACAAGAAGCCACACTGCTCCAGCAGGTAGACTTTTCAAAGTATTTTTTATCAACCTCATCATAAAGTCATTCATGTCCTGAATAGTTTGACGTTCATGCTTACAGAGCTCTCAGTTCCCCTTTGAGGATAAAGTATTTTTCATTTAATTTAATTCCATGTATCTCATCAAGATATGATGCCGAGTGAATTCTGATGGTTCTGTCCTGAGCTCAGTGGTGCTCCACATCATGGAGCAGAAGTCGAGGAATTCTTTACTTTTAGAGATGTTGATCTTTTTATCTTTTAATTATTCAGCTGGGACTTCTCCCATCTCCAAGTGGAAGAAAACCAGCCATCCCCCCACCTCATCCCAGGTCTCTCCCCAGGACTGAAGCTCCTGGTTGGACTTGGAGGACAGCAGCTACTGGCCTTTTTCCACAGATATATAGCTCAGGTAAGAGACTGAGAGATGAGGCAGCTGTTAAACAAGTAGTGTTGACTGATTTTCTTTCATAGTTTCCCTGTTATTTAAATGCATTTCTACCAGGTACCATGATACTGACATTGCTGACTTTAAAAGCAAGAAGCTGATAAGGAACATTGATGTACTCGCCAATTTTTTACCTTTGAATAAACCACTTTTTTTTCACACTGTTAAAGAAAAAAGGCTTTTCAGCTGTTTTTGTTCCATCTACGTTTCCTCTGTCTCTCTGAAACCAGTCCGAAACGGAGGAAGTGCGACAAGTCTTGTGGCTGTCTGTCGTTCTCTACAAATCCCCGGAGGCTGAACTCACCTGCTGCCTGCTGCTCTCCACTGACTCCATCTACTTCCTGTTGGAGGACTCCACCACCACGCTGGGTCTCCACTCAGGTAGGATGTACCGAAAAGTTGCTTTAGTCAGAATTAGGATTAATTACCGTCACAGAAATAATCACAATAGTTCGGTTATCAAAGGTTTTTTGTGTTAATTAATTTCACGCTATAAATGTATAAAGTAACATGAATGCTCCTTATTGGTCTTGAAGTTTAATTTCTGTCCGTCTTTTTACACAAGTTCTTCACATTTATACATTTTTTTTAACCATTTTAAAGGTAAATATCGAACAGTTTTACTAGAAAAGGCCACGTAGGGTTTCCATCCAGGAATAAATAGTTGTATTTACTAACTTAAAACAAAACCCACAAGAAGACACAAACGTTGACCTTGTGAAAAATGGAGGGAAGTTTTCATGGATTTGTGTGTAAGTAAACAGATAATTTGAGCTTCTTCTTAAAGTTTACCGTATTATCTCAAACCAAAAAGCATGGTAATTCATTCATTGCGCTGTAATTAATTGTTTGTTCTGTTTTAAGTTAGTTCTACGTGGAGGCAACAGATAACGACCTGCTGACGTCTGCCTTGTGAAATGATTGTGAATCTGAAAAAAATGATAACCTTCTACAATATTTCTGGTGTTTAAGTCACAACTACTTTATTTTATTAGAAATATCAATGAATATAACATCTTACACTTAATACAGATGTTGATTCGTTGTCTTTCCACTGGTCTGATAAAGACATTGAAGAACTAAGCGAGCTGCTTTGTTCTGAGCCACCTGCAGCCCGGCCAGGTCACGTTTGGTTGGACCGGACCAAATCACAGAGCAATATAATCTCTAATCTGAATCTAAATATGTCCAGAAGCAGCTGATTGTTCATGCGATCAGTTTCCAGTATGCCAGAACAGATTAGTTTTACATTTCCATGTCCCTGTATGTGCCACAGCTCATTTCCTTCCTTAAGTGAGCATTCAGGTGATTATTGGAATTTTCCAATTTTCAATTACTGATTTAAAAAGGAAACTAATTAATGATTAAATGTCAGCTACTTCTGCTTTTAGTTAGTTTTGTGATGTGTAGCCAATTCTACAGGCTGAAAAGGGAAGACATGTTTTAATAAATCAACGTTCTTTGTTTCTCTTTTCGTTTCAATCCATCAGCGTTGGACGTGTCAAACTCTGGAGACTCTGACACGTGTCTCTGCTGCTGTTTGACCATCAGACTGTCTGAGCTTCTGGCTGTCAACGTGGGACTGTTTGACCAGTACTTCAGGGTTGTAGGTCCGTAGATTCAGACAAACCTTATCTTACGGCGTCTGCAGAGATACCCCAGCTCTAACTTTCTGACTCCCTGCAGGACGCTCAGCCGATCACATCGTGTGCTGCCTCAGCAGGGACAGTTATGGGACGGGCGTCTTCCTCCAGGAGCTGATGTCTGCTCTCAGCCTGCAGCAGCAGCTTCCTCCTCCAGAGCCTTCGGATCAGGACTTCTACTCCCAGTTCACCAACAAAAACACGGGTAACCAGGGAGGAGCTGGTTGGGGGGCATTAGTGGGTTTTTCCAGTAAAGTTTGTCCCTTCTGGTACAAATAAGAAGCCCATCCAACAAAACTGTCTCATAAAGAAGAGAGGGAGGGGAAAATGAACTGCAGACAGATATAAAAGAGTTTGTCTCCCCCTGCAGGTAAGATGCAGAACTACGAGCTGATCCACAGCAGCAAGGTGAAGTTTATTTATCCCAGTGAAGAGGAGATGGGAGACCTGACCTTCATCGTGGCAGAGAGGAAGACTTCAGCCAGTGTAGTTTCTTCATCCTCATGCTCCTTTAACATCCTGCTCTACCTGCTGGTCTTTCAGGTGTGGACTTCGTCTGTTGCTGCTTCTCAATGCTTGATTTCTCTGACAGTAATAATCTTTTTATTATTGACTGCAGGTGCAGATCCCTAACCAAGGCAATACTCTCTCAGGCCCATCCTCCTCTGGCTCTGGTTCTGCCCCATCCCCTGTTCTTCATCCCAGAACTCTGATCCTCACCAGCACCGACGTCTTCTTGCTGGACGAGGACTACGTCAGCTATCCACTGCCAGACTTTGCTAAGGAACCTCCCTCCAGGTGAGCCCACTGGATCTCCCACTCTTCTACACCACAACTTACTGAAATTCAGTTAGTCAGTTAAAGCAGGTATATTTACAGCGATGGCCTTGAAACAGGGAGGAAGTGTCACAGTGCTGCATGTCATCAACCATCAACACAGACGGTGTTGTAACACAATAAGAGAAGAAAGCCTGTGTTTGGGTTCGTCTGCTGCAGGAAAAGAGGAAGAAGAGGAGACACTGACTTGCAGGAAAGATACTGACGGCACCACAAGGAACACGAAACACTCGCAGGGAAGAAACAGTTGCAGATTTTTTAATGACTGCTCCTTCATGTCCTGACAGAAAAATGTTAGAAAATAATGTCAATAGATTTTTACTGGCGCTGCTTTTCTTGTTTTTAGTGAAAAGACAAAATCACACACATCTTCACAGCTTAAATATGATTAATTTAAATTAAAACAGGGTTTGGAAACGGCTGTTGTGAAGCTCTAGTGGTAGACCGGCATCCTTATCAGAGAAATAAGCTAATTCTCTTTTTCATAAGTTGACACCATTTCCCAAAGTCTTAGTTTAATCTTTGTGATGTGATTTGGGAAAAAATACCCATTTAAAAAAAAAAAAAAAAAAAAAAAAAAAAAAAAAAAAAAAAAAAAACAACAAAAAGCCCCCCCCCCTTCCCAAACCCCCCCCCATCCCCCCCTTTCTTTCCCCCCCCCCCCCCCCCCCCCCCCCCCT